>RMBW01000063.1:0-183107 GCA_004009845.1 Davidsoniella eucalypti | reverse complement strand
AACTCCATGTGGGTCCATCAAGCCTTAACATTCACGTATCAAATTGTAGATGAGCATGAAACATATTTGAGCATATCTAACCATATAGAGAAGCAATAGTACCAAACATTGTTTGTCCTCCTTTAAGAGATCAAAGATCGGTCCCTGTTGGATGATAAACCAAAGCAGGAAGTTTGTCAAGTTATCTTCAGCCTCATGGGGTAGCGAAAACAGATCAAATTAGAGCAGTGAAAAGGAAAGGCCGGCCGACGACTGGCTTAACAGGAGGCGAGTAATATAGGAATATTTGGCCATGGTGATTGTCTAACTAGCATCAAGTCCTTCTTTCTCCCCATGTTATTCTCCCACACATCTCGGCAGTGATCCAACCCACACAAGGGTTAGTAACTTTCTTTGGTGGGGGTTCTTTCCGAATCCTGTCCAAAAGTAAGATTACACATGTAGGGTTTTATAATGTAGCTAAACCCTTTCAAAGAACTTTCGTGAAGGTTCTAGAATAGGAAACTAACAATTTGGAAAGAAAATGGAACTAAAATTCTGATACACAGTAACTTCTTGGCTTTACGGCAAATATATTTACAATTTCTTATTGACCTCTTTTCAAATTGATACTGGATTTTCTTGGTAAAGTTCTATCAGCCAGTCATCGTTTTTCCAGCCAACAACGGGAATATCAGTCTCCTAACATATCGCATATAATATCATCTTTGGAAAATCACAAACCTCAATACCTACCCCGCCTTTAACCATGAACGGCGACAAGAACCTCAACCAACTTTTGAAATGGAGTATTGAAAACTCTAGTCCTGATGTACCGGCCGACAAGCGTACTCAGTTGACTCCTGATGTCATTGCTTCATTGATGGGCGGACCTAGTGATGCTGAACTCATGAAGGCTGCTATCGAGGTGGCTACCTCTGAGGATCCTGAGGTCACACTCGAAACCAAAGTAACTGCGTTGGACAATTTTGAGCAGCTGATTGAAAGCTTGGATAATGCCAACAACATGAAGAACTTGGCCCTTTGGGCTCCTCTCCTGGAGATCCTCAAGTCTCCCGAGCCTGAGATGAGACGAATGACTGCGTGGTGCGTTGGTACCGCCGTCCAAAACAACACGCCTAGCCAGGAAGCCATGCTGGCTGCCGGTGGTATCCGGACTCTCGTTGCTATGGCCCTCAAGGAAGACGAGGAGAAGAGTGTGCGCAAGAAGGCTGTTTATGCTCTCAGTTCGGCGTGCCGCAACTACCAACCATCTATGACTGTTTTGGTCGAGGAGCTATCCAAGCACGGAAAATCATATGGTCCCATTGATGCTGAAGATATGGATCAAGTTGACACTGTTATCCTGCCGCTCAAGGAGACTATTTGAGTGGCTAGGTCTGGGATAATGGGACCTTTTTGGGTTGGTGTTTGGCGTTAAGGATCGTTATGACTATATAGGGGAAGTACTCTTTAGATTAAGATTCGGCTTTTTATGATAGATGTACGATATATAGTATCCCGCCACGACATATTAGAATGCTTCGTTTTAGGTCATATGGAATACGTCTTAGAATGGTTGTTTTTTCGTTTTCTTTTTCCAATATTTGGTTTGATTTATTTTCTCACAAAGCTATTCATACAGATAATGTGATATACAAAGTGTTTTAACACAGAAAACGAGGCAAACTTACACAACAACTGACGTTTCCCAAGAGGACCATAACTCAAAATTTTCCAGTCATTGGAATTCCCAGGGTCTGAAGAAGGAGTCTAGCTTGACGGTCCGACGTAGCTGTTGTGCGGATCATCACATGCAGACCAGGGATCATCTTGGAAGGGTACATCTGTAAAGTGTCAAGTGTTAGCATGTATAAAGAGAAGTTCAAGGAGAAGGAAAATAATGAAAGGATGGTTGGTAAGGAAGGGGTCGCTTACATCGTAGTTGACACCGATCTCCGGGAAATGGGCCATATCGGTGGGGTTTAGACCGAATGTTATGGCACCGCTGTCATCACCCTCACCCTTAATACCGGGCCAGTCCTTGATTTTCGGGAAGACTAAAGTAGTCAACTTATCAATGAATTCGTAGGCTTGATTACCGTATATGGTAGTCTTGCAACCACTCAGGTCACCTTGCTTGATTTTCCACTGTGAAACCTGGGTCTTGATCCAAGTAACCTTGGGCATGCGACCACTGATAGCCATGACAATAGCACGGCACACCGCTAAGTAATTAGGGTCAGCACCGGCCTGAGGCTGGAAGCAATGGATGTGAACGGATCTGATTTCCGGGATGTTGTGGAACTTGATATCCTTCTCTAGTATAGGCAACACGCTGGCACCGCGAGGTCCACGGAGCGGACGGTTAGCGTGATATGGTGATGAATCATCCCACTTGCGAAGACGTTCACGCTCGAGTTTCGCGGGCGTGCCCGGAGGTGTGTGTTGATAGGCTAGCGTCAAGATATCGGATGAGATAGTGTGCTGGTAGGTCTCTAGAAGGCGGGGATGGTTGAAAGGTCCAGGCAAGAAGTCGCGCGCAACGGGATCGGAGTGTTGAGGCTCTGAACGGGGTGGAGCGGGCCACGGTCGTATTTTGGGGGTGGTACTGGAAGCTGTTGCACAGAGTTAATTATAATATCGCATGAAGGGAGAACGACTACATAGTGTAATATTGTGGTGTATTTGCGCATATATGCGATAGGAACTTACCGCTTTCCAGGGAGTTTAGTTGTACGAGGAGTAGCACGTGTCGTAGCGTCGAACTTCTGGATAGTTTCCTCATCAGGGAGAGGCGTATACATAGATGATGCCGACTCAATTTCATCTACGGCACTGGGGCAGCGACTCTCGAGCTTGAAGACAAACATCTAGTGCCGCTGGCGATGGTAGCCCATTGAGGTTTGGAAAAGCTACGCATAATGGTGCGAGCAGCCAGGAGGCCTTCCGTAGTCATTGCCATGATATCCCCAGATAGGATTGGTGTTATGTGCTGGGGGTGGTCGAGAATTGACTTGGATACCTATATTACTACTATCACCAACTTGTCGTTGGTGGTGGAGACGGGATTTTTCGTACCAGTCAAAAAATTAGGCTAGCGCCACAGATAGCAGGAGCTGTCAAGGGTTACGCCACAATGAAATCCCTAGCCTAGTGTTCTTATATAACCGACATCTTGAATTCACAGTAATGCGAACTGTCGTTAGCTAGGTTTTTGTTTGATGTTTTATAGTTTGTTCCATGAAAAAGTCATGTATACGATCCTCTAATATATTTCATAATGTTTCAAGGCTTGTAATCAGGAAGCATATATTCAATGACCACACAGGTCGTCGACAACACCTGAAACGTACTATATTGACTGATTGGGAATTATGAGAGAAACACTGAATAGTGAGCAAGTGAGCTGCATGTAAGTGGTCTGACTGAGAAAACAAACAGCACACTATAATTATCGGAGAAGCGTAGTTCTTTGACTGTGTAGGCGCCAACCCGAAAGTTGTTCTACCGCCTGATTTGTGCCTCGTGATTTACGGTTAAATTTGCTTTGGGATAGTCGCTATTCGCAGACATGCGAATCAGCCACGGCTGAGAAAAAAACATTGGCGATGGTGCACATACATAGAAGGCCTTGCTATACGAGAACGAGCGACAGAGAGATCACGGCTGGGGTAATCAAAATCCGCAAGCAGCAAAAATGACCAAATTCAGCTGTAATAGACTAGCGAATTTTGAATTTGTATAGCGTATAGTGCTAGACCATAACTAAAAGAAAAAAAATCAGGTCTAGATGTCACGATTCTTTCCTGTTGATCCCGAGATCTGATATTGTAAGCACATGATAGACGAATGCGTCTATAGGCACACAAGTCAAGTTGCCATTATGTGCAACCGGCATTTTGGGGCGTTGAGAGGTGCTCGACCCCACTGTGAAGCAGCGTCTAGTTCCCGCCACAGCGTCTATTGGCCACTAGAAGATATCACTTTATAGGTGCATGGACCGCTAAAGCTAGGGAAACTAGCTGGCTGTGAGAGGGCTATGACGCACTTGTGAAAGTTCTCTGAAATCGTCGTGTTTTTACTAGCGATAGGACAGTCTAGCCTAGCCTCTTCTCGAAGATATAGGGCATCACGTACGCTTTGGCATCGCATCTGGATAATTCTGGGCAAACTTTTGCCTGCTGTGGCGGGGGTGAAGAGCACAATATATCTATATCTATTCTGCAGCCAGCGTATTTAGATTGACACGATCATCTGCTGCAATTCTCTTGACTTGTGCTGATCGTCTCGTCTCGTCATCCAAAACACTCACATAACTACAAATCTGTTGTTTTGTTGCTTGGTGTTTATCCCACACTATAGTTGGTGGTCTCCAAACCTCTTGCATCGTCTATCTGAATATCTACATATCTACCATACCTCAAATGCGAGATTGATCTTCCAAGGATATCAAAATACCTGCTATAGAGCACCGAAGCCTCGCTATTTATCTCATCCGGCATCTATCTTAAGCGCTTCTTGATTGGCGTTGTTACCTGCTATCTATCGGCCTGTTTCTCAGCCTGCTTCTGCTATTGTCCCGACTTCGAAACAAGCTCCGCCGCCTATTTTACCGGGGAAAAGCGATTATCGTTTGTTTGAGCTTCGTTCTGCCGCCGTTTGGGAAGCACTGATTCTCACACAGACCTTGGCTTGGCTTCACTTTATTGCGTGTCAAGATCAGAGTTTTAAGTTTGTACATCTTCAGGCCGTTATATAGGACTATTTCTTGCGATATATATCTTGGTCCACTACCCGCTATAGGTGATTCTACGGACCGCTCTGGACACTGCTAGTCCCAGTGAGAGCACCTTTTTCGACCTGGTCGGGCCCTGCACATCATCCTTATTGACTTGACGTTTTACAAGGGTCGTTGCGTTCCGCCCAGAATTTGCGCTGTAGTAGTGGAAGTTCATTGGAAGTCATTGCGTCCCAGCAAGTGGCAGCATAAGCTCAAAGGCCTATTCCCAGGCCCGATTGATACTGGCCGCTCTCTGCAACTCCATTGAATATTGGATCGTATATCGCACTCTAGAGTTTGGTGGCTGGCCCTCCAGACAAACTCCACCATCTTCGAGGGGCGGACGGCCTGCCTCGATGTTGATTACCTGTGTCCAGGCGAACCTACCTATATCATATACAGCTCCGCAATCATGAATCGCATGTTCCCCTCCCGCGGCGAGAAGCGCGAAAAGCCGCCGTCAACGCCAGACTTGGCTTCAAAGGATGAGGACAAAGATGCCGCTGCCAAGTCTCCAGAGAACAATAGTAACAAGGTATGTTACTGTCAACTCCATCTACTTATTGGCCCAGTTTTCGCCTAGCCAAGTTCGCTCGTCTGTCTGCTAACACGATATACCTACCACTTAAGCTTCTGTCAAAGTCCTCTGCTGTCTTTGGCATCTTCATGTCAGACAAGGGCTCCAAGGACACTAAGATCCAGGATAGCAAACCCACTGATGCCGAAATAGAAAACAACAAGGTGTGTTATTACCTAGTGTTACGCTATAGGTACTGCCGCTAACAAGCAGAGTCGATATCCAGATCACCTGTATACAGATACGTTTACAGGAACTTGGCTTGCCGCCAGCGCCTTCTGGAGTATATCGCAAGGCGCTCAACTCCATAACTGGCCAGAAAGAAGTGGACAAAGCTGTACAGTATTTGCAAATACAGTACATGGCTATGAATGGCGAAATCAAGCCGTACGACTCAAATGTAACAATGATGGGCTCCAAGAACCGCAATGGTGTCACTTGCTATCTGGATGCATTGTTATTCGCTATGTTTGCGAAACTTGATGCTTTTGAGTATATGCTACACTGTGATTCGGAGGACGAGAATAAGCGCCATCTTGCAGTTTTACTCCGTGCCTGGATCTCTATGTTACGCTCTGGGATACTCATTGACGTAGACTTTGTAAGTCACCTTAGCCTTCTTTCCTAAGCCATAAACTAACAACCGCTGTATTTAGATTGCTATGCTTCAAGATTGCCTCGCAAAATGTGGCTGGGCAAATGCAAACCTCACGCAACAACAGGACACTTCAGAAGCATTTGCTTTTATAACAGAAACGCTTGAGCTTCCTCTATTACGGTTAAAGGTGGACCTTTATCATGATGGGAGAAAAGATGATGCCGATCACCGTTTCATCGAGGAGCGGTTACTCAATATTGCTGTGCCGAGTTTGCCAGAGGGTGAAAGTGTTCGCCTCGAGAACTGCCTGATGGAGTATTTCAATGGTCAGGTTGAAGTCCAAAGACATCACGATATCGATGACAAAGCCCAAGAAGCAGCTGATGAGGCAGAGTCGACATATACTGGCATAGAGAATGCGGTACATCAACTCCCACATATACAACTCGTACGCTCTGCAACCACATATGAAAATGAGAAGTCTAGCCATATACAACATAATCTTAGCTTACCGCAACGAAGTTACACACTTCCTGCCGATGACTCCTTGAGCCCTACTTCAGGCGGGCCTAGTAGAATGCGGTCTATGAGCCTCATTCAGCAAGTCATTGTTGGCCAGGATGGTCGTGTTACGCCCACATCAACCTCTTCTCAAAGGGCCTTGTCACCAATACCTGACGAAGAAACCCAAAATGTCACCAATGTCATCGCCTTGCCAGCCTGGCAGGTCTTCCGCTGGATACGTATGAACGCCCTTTCTTTCACTGTCATAATAATCTACATAAGAGCATATTATATCTAACTCTTTCTTCAAGCTTGGTACTTACCTAAAAAAGATGCACCACAGAGCGATGCCGATGTGATCCGTAACTTTAACCAACGGCCTATCATTGGTATCTGCTTGAAACGCTACAAGTATACCGAAGATGGTGACATTCAAAAAATCCATACAGAAGTCGATATACCAGATAGCCTACGTTTACCTCACATAATAGGCAGCGGTGGCGATTCCCTGGACGACAACAACTCACTCAGTACTGAGTATAAGTTGGTATTGCAGTCTATAGTGAGCCACAAGGGACCCAAGTTCAACGAGGGTCATTATGTGTCGTTTGCCCGTGTTGCTCCCAAGATCCTGACCGAGAATCGCCGTCATGATGCTGACCCACCGCCAGACTATGAACTCGCGCAGTGGATGAAGTTTGATGATTTGAGGGCTATCGGCGACAAAGTAACCCCAGTAGACGATATCCACGAAGCCTTGAAGATTGATACCCCATATCTGCTGTTTTATCAGATCGTCCCCATGATAGAAGCTAGTTCGCTATCTTCTACCAGCTCACGACCACCCTCATACTCGGATTCTCGGCCTTCGTCTTCGGGTGATAACTGTACAACTTTTGGGTCTTCGCAGCCTAAGTCGAACCCCAAGCCGAAGGAGCCAATATCTGTCAGCATCCAACGAGCGCCAACGATTCCCGCAGATGCTATGCCGAATTCTCCTATAGGCGTGGACCCGAACCATTTACGGAACCCCATTGCAATACGCACGGAAACTAAGAGGCAGACTTATGAATACTTCCCTATGTTGTATGATGCTGTAGTCGAATGTGGCTCTGTTTCTCGCACTGTTTCTCCCCGTGTATCTTGCGATAGCAATAAACCGAAGGTCAGCTTCGAGGAAGGTGAACCTCCGGCACGTACTAGTGGGCAGTTCTCAGAGATTTCACGGCCGACAACAAGTGGGCAAATAACAAGCAACCAAACAACTGAGCCTCAAAGCATAGAGAGGGCGGGTAATGGTAGATTTGGTTTCGGGCGTGCTGTGGTCCGATTCTCGCGAAGTGCTTCTAGGCATAGTCGCTCTAGCAGTCATTCTGTGCCGCCCATGGAAGAAGGCAAGGAAGGTATCAGTCATGGAGGGCCATTCTCTAGCGAGAATCGCAAGAGTATATCGTTGTCTAATATTACACGTGGTCTTGTGCGGAAAGACAGTCGAGATCTCTTGCGTGACAAGAGCTTAGAACATCCAACTACCACTGGCCCCACAGTGACGATACCAGACACGCCAGCACGTATCAATCATGGGCTACCAGTAATAGCATCACCCACAACAACTGTAGCGCCTTCACTTAAATCTCCTGTCGCTGAACAGTCTCGTCCACCAACATCAGATGTTGGGACAATAAAGCCAACAAGTACGGATGGTGAACAGCCGGTGGTTTATACGACACCCTTAGCTCCATCACAAGTAGACAATGGAGATGTGACTGAACCAGCTCCAGAGCCAGCTTCTACTTTGAAGAAACGTCGGCGGCGTAATAAGAAACGAGCAGATAATGATGCCGGTTCGAATCCAGAGCGGCAGTGTCTCGTCATGTGATCTGTCTGCTTTAATATGTCCACATCTTTACCCACTGCTATATATTGACATGTCCTTTTTATCTTGTTTTCCTCTTTCTGCATTTACAACTATGAAAGGTTGCTCTCGGATCTGCTTACAAGAATTGATTTATTTATATTGGCGTTAAAAAGAAAAAGGGATATATACCAACCATATATCATCGAGATGATGTATAAGTCATCATTTCGCATCACATAGACAGACCACCAGAATGAGTTTGTTTAATTTCTATTGCGGGGCTCAAATATTCTAGATAGATGAATATAAATGGGATTAATATTTTATTGTGTATTGGTGATATTGATCATATGCCATATACAGTCACAACGCCTGATACTCCTGCTGCACAAAACTGGTCGCCCCAACCACGATCTCGCCAAGCTAAGCTACTGATGACGTTCTTTCTATCTTTTGGTTTGCCATCACTACCAATGGTCCGTTTCTTGGTCTCCGAAGGACCCCAAGGCACCGTGATTTGCTTAACTGTTTTGCCAGAAAGGAGATCCCATACCCACAACTTACCATCTGTCGGCGCCTGTGAATTGCTAGCCAACTCATCACCCGAAACTACATATCGTTCCCTACCGCCCAGCAGCGCCTGTACACGCAACTCCGTATTCACGCGTTCCACGCAAGCGTATGTTTTCAAGCATGTACCACGTTCGCGATCCATCAACCTTATCTTTCCATCTAAGCTAGCCACAAGCACGCCGTTTCCGTCCCGTGTGATGTCTACACTCGTCACACTGGCGCCAATAGCATCCACGACACATCGAGCCATGCGCAAGTCATACCGGCGGATATGTCCATCGACGCTACCAACGACTATATCTGTGCCATTCACATGTAGCGTGGTTACGGCATCGCGCGCATCATTAAGCGTCTGTATGGGTTTGGTAGCACCCGCTGCCTTTAGGTCCCAGAGGCGCACGGTAGTGTCAAAGCCGCCGGATACTAAGACGCTGTCCCCAGCGCCGGCAAATGCTGCAGCGTTGATGCGTGCCGAGTGGCCTTGAGTCGAGCCACCAAAGCGCCGGATAGTGGTTGCACTAGCGACGTCCCAAAGGAAGACGAGGCGGTCTCCGCCAACAGAGGCAAAGCGTTCGTTGTCGGTGGCTACGCTTAGGCTGAGCACCTCATAGCCGTGGGCATTATAGGTTTGAATGAGTCGGCCGGTAGGTATGGCGGGTGAAGAAGGATTGCCGGTTTTTGAGATATGGGATGTATAGGTTGCCGGTGCCGAAGTTGTAGGCTCCGGATTATATAGTCGGATAGACCGGTCGGCGGAACCAGTGAGGATATATGTGCCTGGATAGGCGGAGTATGTCAACGCATGGACAGGGCCTAGGATAGCAAAAAAGATTTCCGAATTAGCAGATAAACTCTATACTCGAGTGGTGACTTGATAAACAAACCATTAGAGCCAAGCAGTTGAGCTACTGGCCGATCGGGAAACGCCATATAGACTCAATCGGTCAGCTACTATTTATACATATCCTAATGCACACCAAGCAATAGGCACTTTCAAATAGTCATGTAGTTGATAAATGGCCAACTAAGAAGAAAACAAAAACTGGCAATGATGCAGGGAAAAGCAGACGATAGAGAAACAGGTAATCTAAGTTAGTATATCATAACTTGATGTCTGATACTAACGTCGTTTTGCGACCGTGATTGTATAAACCGGCAGAATTCCAAGGGACCCATCCTGGCTTGCTAGGCAATACTCACCGCCTTGATATATGTTGCCCATTGAAGATAGGTAGGGTGCGATTAGACTAGTAAACCCACTCTTTCAATATGTACGTCTAAATCGCAGGAAATTGTAGCTGCCAACTTTAACTCGACCAAAGACAAAAAAGGCAGTCACTTTTAGAATCAGATAAGGATAATATATTGGCAATGTCACGTGAAAGGGCAGAAATTTCTGTTTGTGTGAACTGTGATAGAAGCTGCCAGCTTCATTTTGTTTATGGATTTACATATAACGAAGATCGAATACTGAAGCCGAAAAAATTCGGGTCTGTTTCCCGAATGCCTCCATCGGCCTCGAATCAACGATACTCCATGAGTGGTGTTCTCTGAGAAGAGAAGCAAAGAGATAAAACTAGAGAATAACACATAATATGAAGCAAAAAAGACAGAGCAAACAACACAACTATAGATAGAGTTAATAATAAAAAAAGCAAAATTCCTCCACATGAGTTTCGAGTCCAGTTAGCCAGTAATACATGCAGATGACCAACGAGTAAAAATAGAATAAATAGCAAAAAGAAACAAAATACAAAAGCAACAAGGCTCGGCGGCTAATAACAGACAGAATCCTCCCAAGATAAAATGTAGATGAAGAAAGATAAATAAAATAAAAGAATACAGTTTGTGAGAAAGCGAGCTTGCAAAACGCCGAGTAAAACATGCTGAGTGGCGCAAGGATAAGTTAGGGTTGAAGATAGATAAAGAATGTTCAGCGAAAGAATTCGAAGAGGAAAAATAATAGTAAACAAAGAGTAATAAAGGGGAAAACAGAGCCGGTGTAGCGGCAAGTTTAAATAAGAATAGTTGGAATATCAGAGGCCGTGAGATCGTTGATAGCGTTTTGGTAGGAAGCTTGGCTTGAGGCATATGGCTAAGAAGCTAGATTTCCGCTTTGCAGGCTATCCATAATTTTGAAGAGAACGGGGCATCGGGTGATAACCCGTGAGTTAAGAAAGGGATAGAATAGCAAACGGATCCTATGTTTATGGGGCAGCAACGTATGGGTGGTCGCGGCGGTGCCAAGTCGGGTTCGGCGCCATCTCGTGGATGCGAGGAAGTCCACGTGAGTTGTCACACGACGATTGCCACGACTCACGGTGCGGAGCATGAGGATGAGATTGGGCGTGGTGATGAGCATGGCTAGGGACCGAGTAGCCATCGTAGCTAGTCCGCATCCGCTTATGGGGTGACATGGGCTTAGGGCTAGCAGCACGGCGAGGTGCGGCCATGGACGCCATCAGCATAGCCGGGGGAGGACCAACGGACGGAGACGAAGAAACAGCAGTCGACGCATCAGATAAAGAGCGGATGTACGACGGCACTAGGCGGCGCGAGTCTTCGGAGCCTGGTGTCTGAGCAGATGGGGCGATGTTGTGGCCACCACGAGGGCTATCAGATACATGTTAGCATGACTAGCTCTTTGGAAATTAGATATAGCAGATGTATAGTAGACTTACGCATTCTTGAAGCGGCACTCGCGGCCAAACTTGTCGCACTGCACACAGCGAGGATAGTCGGGATCGCACTTGATCTTCTTCTCCCGGCAGGTAACACAGGCGATAGCCAGACGCTTGCGCGGCTTGCCGGCCTTGGTCACACCCCAGTGGGCGTTAACAACCTCGCCATCGATGACGGTCTTGCAGTGAGTACCATCATCGTAGAAGTAGCACATGCCTTCGCCGGGCACATCAGCTGTCTTAACATAGCGCGGCAAGAAGTGCGTTCCAGTCCAGATTTTGGGGCCCAAACCGTCCTTTGATGTCAAGTTGCTATCGGTAGAAGCAGTTGGCACAGACACAGGAGCCGGAGTAGCTGGTGTAGCGGCAGTAGACGCCGTAGAAGAGACGGATAGGGCCGAGATCGAGTGGCGTGGCTCGGCCTGGCTATGGTGGTAGTGCGAAGCAGCCGGGTGGTGAGGCGGCGACGGCATCGAGTCCCGTGATAGCAAGTACTCGGGGCGGCTGCTGCTGGCAGTCGACGCAGAGGAGGAGTACGAGTGGATGCTGCTGCCACTGCTACTGCTGCTGGACGCCTCATAGCGACTCGCTTGCGGTGGGTGCTCGGTAGCAGGCGAGATGTGACCAGACGAAGGGCGGGCGTAGGCAGGCACGGCGGGGCGCTCGTCGTAGGTGCTACGGGGCTGTTGCTGGAAGTAGGCAGGGCGGTCCTGGTGGTGGTGCTGCTGCTGCTTGTGAACAGGGCCATCTAATGGTGAAGAAGCACTGTAAGGTGCGGTGCTGCTGGCTGCTGGCGTCTCAGAGCGGCTGTATGGGACAGCAGATAACAGGCTGGAGATGGGCGGAAGCTGCGTACGGGAAGATGAAGACTGCTGAGAAGGCGGTGGTGCTGGCGCATGGCGATATGGCGAGTGCGGTTGCTGGTAGGGTTGCTGTAGCTGATACGAAGGAAAGGGCGGGCCGAGGCCACGCGGAGACCGCGAGGACGGAGACATAGGCTTTGCCAGTGCCATTGGCAGAGTAGATGAGGCAGCCATAGCGTTGTCTGAGAAGTAGTTAGAGGGCTGCTGCGGTAGCTGCCGGATCTGCTGCTGCTGCTGCTGTTGGGCGTAGTGATGTTGAAGGTCGTAGTGCGGCGAGTACGACGGTGTAGGCGAGCTCCGGGACTTGTCACTTATAGAAGAAGGCCGCGACGAGTATGAAGATGAAGACGGGCTAACCAGCTCGGGCGGTGTGTCTGGTGAAGCGTAGGAGCGGTGGGAGGAGACCGGACTCTGAAAACCCATTGGCGGCGGGGTGAGAAAGGTATGGTGATATATAGATGTTGTTCAAAAGGAAGTGGTCTATGAAGACCAGCGTGTAGATGTTATTTATACACGGAAACAAACACCTCGCTATGGATAGATGTTGTAAGTCGTCTCTCGCGATGATGGTGAGGATGATAATGATGATAAACAGATATGAGAAAGACGCAATAACCATAAAGAGCAAAAGGCCAACACTAAGATATAAAGAAAGAAAAAAAGGCACCGAAAACAAGTTATGACTGAGAACTGAAGAGTCGATCGAGGGTTCACGAGAAAAGGGCCCCGGACAGCGTGTCAAGGAAGGTGGCGGCGGCAGAGTCTATATAGTAGTAGAGAATCCAGATTCCAAGCTTAGAGCTGAAGAGGGCGTCTTAGATTGTGCCATGGGATGTAGCCGGGCCTTCTTCTGTTCTGGGACGGATCGCTCACGTAGTACTAGTTGAGTTTAGTTATTTAGTCTTTGCTTGCCGGCAGCTTTAGTCAGTGAATATTATGCCACGGGTCTTAGGGAGCTAGTCTATTAATTCTGTTTATTTTTCTTCTTTTTTTCTACCGTTCTCTAGAGTATATATGTACTCAGGTTCCATGTTGGCTCGTGGCCGGGGTGGGCCGTCGTCTATCCAACTTCTACCTTAACACCACCTTACATATACAATTGATATGGGCTCGTTCTCTAGGCGTGGTGTGCGCAGGGGGTCATGTTGTTTTCTCCGGGAAGCCGCTTAATTTTGCGAATTTATTCTTTTGTTTTGTGCATACATGTACTATAACCTATCTTCTTCGTCTCAAGGAGGGCATTTTCCCGGGAACAACGTCCAATAGGCAAGCATGTTGTCGGTCCAGAGAATAGCCCGCTGTTTTGAGGCATGGCAATAACCAAGAATGGGCGCTCTAGGGTGACTGTTCACTGACTTGAACATATATTTACCTGCATACATTGCCAACTACTAATACTAACTACTATATAGTGAACTCTGTGGAGGGCATGTGGCATTTAACTATATCTATGTACTAGGAACACAGATATCATCGGCTTTTGGGGGGTGCTGTTAGTGAGTTCAAGTTGGCAGCAAGGGGTGTGTCATAGAAACAAGGCCCCATATCCCATATCCCACACATTGGAAACATTTATTTAGCATTTTATAGACTATCAATCTTGACAAAAGGTGTACAGATAACTACACATATACGCTCATGCCCCCCCCCCCCCATGCGGTCCTCGTTCCTTGCAATCGTCGCATGGCTACTCGTCTTTCTCCTGCGTTTTGGCTTCTCTCCTCGTTCTCTTCTGGGAAGCCACGGCCGTTCCTCCATTTTCGATTACGCTTTGCTGAGCACGGAGCCCGGCGGAATTACTCTTCTTTTCTTTTTATTCTTTGCCTGTATATCTATATATCTACTGTTGTATACATGTACTCTAGGGCGTGTGCCAGGAACCTTACTACAGCTAGTCACCCATCAAACTCAGACGTGGGGATTTGGTGTGAGGGGGGGGGGGGCAAGAACATAACTGGGAGGGGTGTCTATATGTAAAGATGTACATATAAAGTAAAGTTCCTCCAGCAGAACAAGTCAAGACCAGGCTAGGCCTGAAGCTGCCGCTGACCATAATACATACGTAACTAAAATAATTCATATGTAAATCAACAATAAATCAAGGACGGAGCTGAGCGACACTATCTATGTAGATAGATATCTGCCGCCAGATGCCAATAGAAATCTTTGTATCTCAAGTGCGCGATCCAAGAGCCACCAAGATCTGTTTTGATTGAGACCCATTGCAGCCGCTTTTCTCCTGCTGCATTGCGGTCTTTTTGCCCAGCTGCTATACAAAAGGGAAGTTAGCGTACTGCGGTAATCAATACATAATCTATCTGCCTTCTTAGCACTTTGTTTTAGCATTTACAGGTATGACATCAAGTCACGGCTTGGGGCCTTCTACCAGCAAGACTAGTGTCTGATTTGTCCAGCTAGATGTAAGCGAGGCTCTGAATACGGCATTCTTTTTGATTATTCTAGTGCCACTCACATTCTTAGGTTATATCATTATGGTGCTTCTGATACTTTCTAGTTTGTGTTTGCTGCCCCGCCTTTTCTTGTCCATCTACTTGTAGAAACCCCATAGCTGTTTTCTATTGCTATAGGCAGTCTACGAGAGATTGAAGGGTCTTCTCTAGGGAGCCGACGGAACCAGGCTAGAAGTCCAAGCCCTCTCTGCTGCCAAAGTATCCCTATTTTCATATACGTTTGTTGAGCTCAAGATCGTTTCCCCATTGCAAATAGCGTCCACTATTTCATTATCTTTATGTCATGTTGCTCGTAAAGCAAAGGTCCACCTGTTAGCACATGAGAACAATGAAGAAAGGTTACTGAAAAAGGGAAGATACTATGTACTTTTTGATTGGCATTCTCATGAGATAGCCGGCTAGAAATGTATTATACATGTCCCCGGGATGTGAATGTGGCTCTCCCCAGCCCACTAGAGAAAATGGCATGGGCAAGTCTTGTGGACAAGAAAGGGTCTCTACTGCGGCTTTGGTGCTTCTAAATCAGTTCTATATAGCGTCCTACTAATGATACACAATATGCAGAGATTCTCAAGGAATGCTCTGGAACTACTACTAGAGTTAGGGATCGATCCCAAGACAAGACCAGGAGAAGTGCTAGCAAGTGATATAGTCTCTACTCGTTGACTACATTTGCGTCTTTCTATTTTCGGGGCCTTTGAGGGAGAGAGGGAGGGGAAGTCATGCGTGAGACAACCGGGCGAGTTACAGCCTCTATGGCTACGCTATCTTAGATATAAAACCCATTGATCGTTCGCCATCATCGCACATGAGCTCTTTGATAGTCGAGCTTTCAAGGCGTGTCTGGTGTTATCTTTCTCACCGGTGGTGTATGTTAACTTCCCTTTCGGCAGGCTACTTGCCGCATGCATAACAAAGACAGCTTTATACCGTCACTGTAATGTTGCTATTCTCTTGTTCTTCCAGCACGCGGCAGCTTTTTCAGCACTTGGGCTTTTAGTTTGCCTTTAGGATATGAAAAGGAGATCGCGAATGCGCAATAAACTAGCAAATACAAGACTTGGTTCCGCGAAAGAGTGGATTCAACAGCCGCTGTAGCCTCTAGTAAAAAAGATAAGAAAAAATAGGGAACAGTAGCATGGGAGCAGTGGCTGGTTAATTCTTCTCTTAGCCTACATACTATATCCCCCTCTCTTTACGGCAAAACCACGCAAACACTAAGAAAGAAAGTCTAGGAGGAGCAAATCAAACATATCAGCCCAGCTGCCGCGCCTGTGTCAGTGATAACCGAAAGCAGGAAGAATATTTCCATGATACATTGCCACGATCAAATGTCTAGGAAGCCAGGATATAGAGAGTGCATCAACTAGTGCCCAGTATGATACTTATGATATATATCAACCGGCTTTACACTATCTTTCTATATTGCTCCGTATTTAGTCATACGACTTACAGAGACTACCCTCTTCCATCCCACACCCCCAAAATCCATAACTGATCAGGTCTATGGGTTGGTTAATTGAGGGTGTTGAGCTGTTTTTTTTCGTCTTTTCCGCTTCTAGTGATTTGTGCTAAATGTAGCCGTTACGTTCTTTTATAGCACTAGTTTTCAAAATATCTGGTCTATTTAGTGCTGATTTTCGTCTTTAATCTTCAGCATCATCTATCTAATACTGAGTATAACGAGAAACCTTGAATATAACCCTGTTTTTTATACACAGCAGGAAGTGATATCAATCGTAGAGTTATACCTATGTTTAATTTAACAGGTAAAGTGAGTGCTTAAAATCTGCGTACAGTGGTTAACAATCGGTAGGGTTATTGTAAAGAAATATAAATGAGGTAACTAGTTGTAGAACCCTTTTCTCAGTCAACTTGGAAATTCGGTTGTCTTTACCAATGGCTTCTGCTTATGAAGACTGAAGAATGCCTACTTCACACGCTAAATACACCCAGACAATCGCAGCTAGCAGAAATATATAGATAAAAAGCTCAATATCACACATACTATTCTTCTCTGGTAGTCCTGTGAGGTTCCCCAAACTGATCCCTCCCGATTATGATCCTTCCGCACACTATCATAGTAGTAGGATCAGTATTCTAAAAAATCAAAGGCGAAGACAAAAAGAGAAAGAAAAGCCAAAGTATACCTGCGGGTATCCTCCGCATCGGCCGGGCCCTGGCTCTGCCGATGGCCCAGAAATCGACAAGTAAAGGTATATGTTTGTACATCATACGAGATCATTATTGATGGGCGGGTTACGCTACGTGAGTTATAAAAACGCACTATCATGTATAGTTGCCGGTACTCATGAACTTGTCATTTATTGCCCCATCAGCTGCAGCCTTCCTGCTCCCGTTCTGTGCCATCGAGATCCCAAATCTGAATCCTCGATTCCAAAGCCACTTCTGCCGGCATAGAAGGCCTACTCTCTAGTCTGCTATTGTGAAATATTTATGGAATATGTGTTCTGCCAAAAAAGAGTACCGGCATACGGAGGGGAAATGGTAGCCGTTCTTAGGATCTGTTATTGCTTTAATATTCTGGCTTTTTTTGCTTGCGAGAGTTTGTGAGCCAATAGATAATATCTTCCAATAGATCTTGGTTGAATTATATGTAGTGGTGAGAAGCTTCTTGTTACTAGCATGGACGTTAATATTCAGAGTCATTGACTATCCTAATGATAAAAAAAAGCCACGATCGGAATAGCCACCGAATCTTACGGAATTCTGGCGCCGACAATTACATGTAGAATAACCATCACGCCTTGTATTCTTCCATTTTCTTTCCAGGATTACCCAGCCTCGGTCCTCGACTCGTGATCCTGTCCGGATGGATTGCACTATGGAGAATTATACTAGTGGCTTTACTAAGCCTTCTCTTTTCCAACATGTTCCAGTCTAGGTGCCCCCTAAAACATCCACATTCCGGGCCAAACAAATATATTATGTTAGACCTAGGCAATAATCAAAGCCGATACTAGTTATTGTTGTTTAGCACCATAACTAGACGGTGATAGTCATCGGAGCTAGCTGAGCCCTCCTGAACGGTCAGTCAGGCGGACAAATGCGTTTGGCTTCAGAAGCCAGCGTTGACCGAGACGGCTCATACTATTTCCGATATTGCATTAAATCTCATACACCATATATCTATGCTAGAATGAGATTTTGCCACTATGATAGGGCGCACCTCTCTCTCTCTCTCTGTCTACATGACAAAAGGGCGTGAATACTAAAGTTAGAAGGGAGGGGGGGGAGGGACCTTGCCATTAACGCATGAACGCCATGATGCTGTTCTAATCCGAAGTTTGACAAGTCAAGTTAGGATTTATATGCCAGGAACGAAGAGCCAGTGCGTAATGCTGCTTCTAGTTATCTTGCCCTTCTTGTTTACATACTATATGCTCATTTTCTAGGTCTACCAGTGAGTTCATGTGAGCATCATAGTAAACATTATGTTGCCCGCAACATGTTTCTTCGTCCTGTCCGAACTCATCCACTCTCTTCCGTTATACACCCTGGTCACACTGAAAGTTCTCGGTGTTATGCTGCGAGTGTGCTATTTGCGTTGTGCTTCTAAATCCTATTCTAAACGAGTATAGTGAACGGTGTGCTATGTGGCATTTCAAGTCTGTAAGCGATGCTACGTCTGCTTCGGTTTCTTGGCCATCTTAATGGACGAAAGTTCATGGGGGAGGGGAGAAGAAATGAATAAGTCTGAAATATAGTCTACTCGGAAAGATCCTACGTAATAGTGTAAGCGACGGCATATCGCGATTTTCCAACTTCGTTTATAGGGTCCCTTTTTTCCCTTAGCGTCAGCCTAATTAGTTTTTTTCCTAGGCGACGGAGTTATAGCATGCGTCAAATATATAACTCTTGGCTTCCATGCCCCCTTCACTAAACTTCCATTCAACACACTAGTTACTGAATGTGGAAAATCTAGCTATCGAAATTCACAGTAGATCATATACGATACTAAATAACACAAACTTAATACCTATCTCCGAAGAGTGGCCTCTTCGCTTCGCCTTCCTGGTCCGTTAAATAGTTCGTGTCGTCTGAACACGGAGAAATCTGACACCCAAGACGTGTCGCCTCGACATGTGAAGTCGCAGCATCACTAGATACCTACCAACCTCGTCTACATATGGTAACATTATCTCTATATAGGCGCCTATTGTAAGTAAATTTTGGGGATGAATACAACTAAGCGTAGATTATATATCAGGTGTCAATTGCAGTTTATGCTGCGCCTGGTCGAGACAATCAGAATAGTTGCATTGCTTGCTTCTCAAATCCGCCACTTAAACTTGATTTTGCTTATCCCGATTTAGTACAATGACACCATTCACAATATAGTTACTCTTCCAACTTATCCAGTTCTTACATGTGCATTCACATGATATATAGCTACACTGAAAGCTCTGCATGTCTATACTTCGATGCCTGTTTCTTGCTGTATGGGCCATTCTCTCATGATTGTATTGCAGCCTAACAGATGCAAATATACACATATATGAGTAACATTGGTTATTGGAATGCAAATCTGAGGGTCTCAATCATGTAATGTGCGCCTAAGCCTCGATGCAGCTGTGAGTTGTACCAAGGCTAGGAGTCATTGCAATCATCTTATATCAATCCAACATCATATATAAGCACCAACTTTATAATTGTCACATAATCCATTGCGTTAATTTTTTTTTGCTAGCCCTGATCTACACTTGAAGTGCATGAGATACTAAATGAAGTGAGATGGCATTAATCTTATCAATAAACTGCTAAAGCATACAACAAAAAGTTCGTCTAATAAATACCCGTTGTTTCGCAAAAAAAATCCATGGCAATATAACCCTTGAATGTGCGCTTAAGGGTTTTGTTCTCTGGTTTGATTTTCCCCGCCAAGTCGATAAATTATCTGCATGGCAGCGGAACTGGCATATAATGTTTCAAAAGTCATAAAAAGCGGAAATAAAGATAATGATGTTCAAGCAAAGAAATAATAATGAAGAGGGGAAAGAAAAAAAATATGGAAACACAGTGGTATTTAGTAAATGAGACAGTTTCCAGACACAAGAAAATACTACCAACACCCTATCAAGTACCACAGGCGTATTGTGATATAATCACAATATGCCTATTGATCCATGAGAACACAAGAGTATTGGATATATGTATTATAGATGGCAAAAGTCGACTAGTTCACATTGCGCTAAATCTCCAGTGTTGATTTAAGTGAGGCACGAACACCAAGACATGGATATAAATAATACATGTACCGTTTGCTGCTGCTTATAGCCTAATGACGAGGAATGGAGGATACATATTGATTTGATGGGTTTCTGGTCATTACATGATGTAATGATGGTGAGATGTCGAAATCTAACTCTATTGTCTATTTGACTCTGCCATCACTGGTGAGTTATCCCTGGCATTACATTAGGCAAGAACAAGTAAATAATGTTGTATGTAGGAAAGTGAATACTTTGTAAGGCATCAAAGTATGTGTTTAGAATTATTAGTTTTTACATAAGTATAAATAGCACGTAACTTCTGAGGGTTATATATACATCTTACTTTTATTCACATCCATGAAGTGACTTGGGTAATTAAGATGATCTTCATACAGAGTTATTGAATAATCAGAAAGTCAAGAAGTATATAGCCCATATTTTGTAAAACATCGGGATAGCTATTAAAACAACTCATTATCAATACTTTATTTAATCAGTATCCAAAAGCATATTTGGCAGCCTGGGCGTGATGGCATGACTGTTGTTATATAATGACAATGAATTTGTAGTACAATTATTGTGTCATGTGCCATGATGTGACTTGAAAGAAAAATCAATTATAAAATGTATTGTATTCTAATTTTTCATATGGCTCTTCTAAAACTAAACTAAAATGTCACGTGTTCATAGCATCATGTACCATCAGGACTTGTATATAATTCAGATAGCTAGGAAGAATAGCATAGACTAGGAAAAAAATATATATTTCTTTTCTTTTTCGTGTTGAAATGTTATGTTTCCAGAATGGATCTAAACACTTGCCTCATTTCCCACCAATTTTGTTGGTTCAATTGTTGGATTCTTGCAATTTTCCTAGGTACAATTTAGCTCGCACCCGCCTACAAAAGACTAGTCCACTGATTGGCCACGGAGCGATACTTGATGATACGGAAATTGCAGAACTAGTTATAACTACATTTGGTTATATAATAGCTTGTTTGTGAAGCTAGTGATCAAGTAGCAAAGTAAATCCGCACCAACTAAATGCCAAGTTTGAAGAAAAATATGCGTGAGGCTTTGTCAGTTCTACGAGTTCTCGAGAGAGCATTTTTGGTTAGTCACTAATGCGACTTACACACAAATGTCGGGTTAGGGCTCATAGAACCCTAACAACTGTGCAGTACTATAACCCTGTTGCCGACAGTTAATATATGGTCGTATATAACGATGACATCAAAAGTTTAGCCAGGTTAGCGCTGCTCATACCCCCTCCGACCTCCTCATCTATGATCCGTTGCATTGCTCGTTTCTGTTTTCTGTTTTTCTTTTATAATTTTCTGGACCTGTATTAGGAGGGTTCTTTGAGAGCCATTAGGGTCTCGCGACGTCTAACGATCCACTAGGGTCGGATCCACGTGATCGACATAAAGACGTAAAATGATAAATATGTTCTGAGATATAGCTTTTGTATTAATAGGTAACGGGCTCCATGGAAATCCTTGTCATATTGGCGGGCGAAGGAAAGTAAGTAGATATTAGTAGATATTCACTTGTAAGGATATCCCCAAATGTTGTTGAGATGATACTACATACAAAAGACTGTTATATTCGATAATACCATCTCAGATAGTCTGGAGATGAGGTGTCAATATATAGAATAGATTCTTGGTTTATAAACATAATCAAGCCTATTTTCGTAGCGAATGGCTTGCGGGAAAGGGGAAAAAAAAACCAGTAGTAAGGCCAACTATGTACGCAGATATCTCTATAATTAGTTACAACAAGGCTCTCTTATTATATTCCCCAACACTCAAGAATAAAAACTATGTATTATGCCAGTATATAACAAGGCGGAACTACTGTGATATCTTGTGCTATTATTGGTGGCTGAACGACCGGTATTTGAAAGAAGTACAATGGCTTTATGAAGATAAAGGTAGTAGAAAAACTGGATAATCTCATTTCAAATATCCACAAATTATAACAATAGCGCAATCGACATTACATAATACGATATAATTAAGATGCCTACATGTATATGTTATATGCATTTACAAATAGAGCCTTTCGTATACGGAGACGGTCAAGTGAGCTAGAATATGTAGTGAGGCTTGGAGATCAGGCGTCTAGAAGAGGCGTTCTGACGATGCCAGTCTTTTGGACTAGCATGTATCGTGGAAGGTTGGTTGACCGGCTAGCCTCTACAGCTGAGACACCATCAGAAAAACGGGCGCTTGGATGTTACAACCAATAACTAGTTCTACTTGGATGTTTGGAGGGAGGGGAAAAAAGGGACCCTTGGCAAAGGGAACAGGAAAACAAAAAGAAATCTTCCGGAGACAAAGAAATGGTTCGTGCTTTGAACAATAGCAAGAAATACTTCGTTGCTGCTGTGAAGCAAGGTGAAAATACACTGACTGGATGTAATAATACTTTGCTTACTTGACTCGCGATTCCTAACACTAGGGCGGCAAAGATGTAAAGACTCTGCTGGTCTTGTTTTGGCTAACTGTCTTCATGATTGGTAGCGGTTCCCGACAGTGAGGGAGAGGAATAAAGATGTGCCGGACGATGATTTGTCTATTTTATTCTGATTGAGACTGGCTAGATATTGCCGGTTGATGAAACGGGCAGCTTATCAAGATTACTGCAGCGCTAGACTTCCATGTTTACCAGTCACATAGTTTATGTGGTTTATAATAACGATACAGATTCATGGAATATGCATACATATAGTCTATACTCCATAAGATAAATAAATTTAAAAAAAAAAAGAATATATTGTCCGATGACGGAAGAAAAGAAAAGGAGGGATCTATGACTATTCACTCCATTTCTTCCCTTCAATATTGTATATAAATTTAGTAATGGCTGTAAAACCACAATATGCCGCAGATAGATACATAAAATACGGAACAATAGCTACTTGAAATCCGGGTGATATCGCTTAGAGTGCGCGAGAAAGAAATTGGCTAATGAGTGAGCAGGGCGAAATCTATTTGTGATTATATGGTTGAATTGGAATCGACTCCACAACTATATAAGCAGTGGCTTTTTGTTTCCAGGGAAGAGAAAGATATATATCTTACATATATAAATATGCTACTATAACCCGAGGTGCCAGAAATCCAGGCGGGAAGCGGCATGATTTTCATGTAGTTCTTTTTGGATATGTTTTTGTGATTTTGCACATATCATTTGGATTCGGCTAGTTTAAACATTCTTTGAGGCTATACAGTGCGTATCCAGCGGACTTCTTGGGCCATTCCCGGCCGGGAAAAGTACGGATATGTAATTAGCAGAAAATAAATAAACGGAAAAGCCCGGTACGACTCTAGAAATATTGTTGGTGAACACAAGCCTTTGTTGTCCAAAATTGTGTCGCCTAAACAGTAGTTGTCAGCACGACGTTTTGTAATATTCGAGGCAGCCAGAGTCTTGACATGTAGCCTGTTCAACTTTACAGCATAGAGCATACTATGCCTGTATCATCGCGTTTCTTTTACTTGTAGTCAGGCCCGGCCACTTTCTTATGCTAGATTGGTGCAAGGAACTGCAAAGTAGAAGCAATAAACTCTGGTATGGATGCCGTTAGTTATCTAGCATCTGCTACATGCAGAGGTGTTTGAGTCTTTCTGCATTCTCGCTTAGCTAAAAGCTGAACCAAAAGCAACAGCATATAAGCCTCGAGGATGATAATGTATTACCAAGGCCATTAACACCGGATTTCATGGTATGTCAACCTAGCGAAGCATTCGATAATTGTCCAAGCTAGATAC
Organism: Davidsoniella eucalypti; assembly: GCA_004009845.1. Lineage (NCBI taxonomy): Eukaryota > Fungi > Ascomycota > Sordariomycetes > Microascales > Ceratocystidaceae > Davidsoniella > Davidsoniella eucalypti. Next base: position 159,207 of record RMBW01000063.1, on the reverse strand, counting down.
GTGAACTATTCTTGTTCTAAATGCAACCTTTCCTCCTACAGCCCGGGGGGGTACCTTTGAGCTCGAGTACCTCCGCCTCCAAAGACGAAATTCTCCCCTTCGTCATAAGAACGGCCAGCACACATTCCCCATGCTGCTGTCATTCTCGTTTTCTTTTTCCGACATTTGTCATCTTCGATGTTCTCACCAGCGACCGACACCTCTTTTCGCATCACCTTTTCGATCGCTGGTCTCCTGAGTCTCGTCACACTCACACTCGGCGGGCAGCCTCTTTTGAAGGTTCCGGATGCCTGGCCCCGCGGCGCGGGAGTCTTATTGCCGTGCTTCATCTCAGCACCCCACTAGTTCTTCGGGTCTAGGAGACGGTGTCGTCCCAACATACAAAGCTATTGAGTTTGTCTAGCGGAGGACTTTAAATATCTGTCCGGTAGCCAATCTGGCGTCGTATGATGTTAGTGATTTAGGTAGACGTTAAATATAATCAAATCAAATCAAATTGTTCTAAATGTGAGATTTGGTCGATAGATCGGATCCGGAATGGCATCATAGGCATTTAGTAAGTGCTCAGAAATCATGGAATCATGTAACACTTGGAAGCCAAAGCCCCTTGGCTAAGGTCAGTGTCTCAGGTGCATAGCTCGCTTCGTGGTACCCTTTAGTGGTTCTGCAAGAATCGCCTTGCCTTGACCACATGCTAGGTGATGTATATTGTCTAAGATTGCTCCTATTTTTATGTTCTTGTATATTATTCACGTTAGAGGCAGATATCTCGAATATATATCTAGCAAGTAAACCATCATATCTTACCTGTATGTTAATGCGTCCAGTTTGTCTTTCCTATTTGCTCTAAATTGTGCACTATCTCCAGAGGGCTAAACAGCACAAACAACTCCACTCCCTCTCAGGGAAAAAGTAAGTATGTTCAACTGCGATCAACGTCGCTTGCAAGCTGTGAAAATGGAATCTTCAGACATAGCACCAGAAAGGGCGTCACGGATCACATTGATATGGAATTGTTAGACATGTATAATCTTATGTTCTCTAATAAGTATGCTACAGATATGCAATTAAGCTGAGCTTTGGTCACAAGATTGGCGGGATTCTAGATCAGATCCGAAATGATGCTTCTATGGTTTTCGAGTTATAAGTATTCAGCCTAGTATTGACCTCTGGTATACAGCTACATTTATAAACATATTCAACAGGCGGTAAGATTATTATGTACTCGATACCAGCCCATTGTTCAAGTGTCAATATCTTGTCCTTGGGTCATGATGTTATCGAGGAATCTAGTGGGCAACTACATGTATCTGATGACCTAACCAAATTATATTCTCATCACCAGGTGCTCCATAATCTGTTAATATCATATATCTATATTTTTAGAGAAAAATATAATACAGCCTACGTACTTTACGAACATTAGTTTCTCTATTATTCACTGTTAGTATATATATAATATATGACTGTGACCGGAGAGCTCCGCCGCCTCAGCCGTGGGATGAAGGTGATAGAAGGTAGAGCCCATATGTGTGATGTACTTCGGCTGTGACATTGATGGAAATAATGTGCGGCTACTCTATTTATTTTCTTTTTTCGCCTAGAGAATGAGGCCGGCAATCCCACCGGAGCCCATCCAGAATTGGACAAAAGATTAAGCTCTGAGGGAATATGTGTCGTTTTTCTTCTATTTGATTTTGGAGTTACATTTGTATTGGTTTTTTTTTATCACTAGGCCATGCGTTGGAGTAGCTTTTGTTTGCTTGCCATCTTTTTTTTTATCTTTTGGGGGGGCAAAGCCTCACATTGTCGATGGGCTGCGGCATCTCCGTCCGCTTCGCTTCGTTATGGAACGACCGGACAATAGACTGACGGATGCGTTCTTCCTTATTCTATTTTCAGGAAAGACACGAACCCCGTCCCAATTAGTCCATAGTCATGTTCTCGTAAGCGATGAGGGGACAGGAAGACTCTTAGAGAACATGCCAGATTTAGCCGCCTTTCGCGGCATATCTTTTTTTTCGTATAGATCTAGCATTTTCTCTAAAACATAAGATTGGTCAGAGATGCCGAACTGGCCCCGTTAAGTTGGCCCAGTTCCAGCCCCAAGCTTCAACACGAAAATGGGCTCCTTATGCCATGATCCCAACAGATAGTCCTGCTTCCAACTTCGAGGCCAAAGTATCGAGCTTCCTGCTTGTTTTTGGTCACCCACTTGATCCTATGGGTGTCCCCTCCCCCATTCCCGATGTGGGAATATCAGGATCTTCCGAAGCTTGGCTCAACTTTTGAAAATGATCCATTACTAGCGTTTGGGATGTTCTTGGCTCTCTTTTACTTCCTCATTTTTCGACTAGCTCACCAGTCTTGGAAATTTGGATTGGGGAAAGCAAGCAAAGGTAAGAACAACAGGAGAAACGAAATCCAGCTCATCGTCTTTTCAGGGTTAGCGTCTGGCGTGGCTATACATGGATAATCCCCATCAGCACATCTATATGTATGATAGCCGGAGAAGGGGAATAACGGCCACTAGTGAATCAATGGTGTTGGTCATAGCTTGAACCAATGGTGTATATTGTACTTTCTTGTGAGTCTGAGAAACAAGAAAAGAAAATATACGAGAGTCACAAAAAAATGTATTAATTATCAAAGGCCTAAACGTTCGCTAACTTCATAGTTCATAGGGTTAGCAACGCCAGTACGTAGTTCACTAGGGTTACATCACAAGCCCGGCTTTTTTAGGAACTACAAAATTTTCACTCTTGTACATGACCTGTGAGCTTCCTAACTGGGTCTAGCTTATAAAGAGAGAGAAAATAAAAGTTGTACATACAGATATTATCTGTATGTAAGCTACGTATTGCATTTCCATCGCCTATTATTGGCTTTGTAGTATAAGCAAAGTGGGAAAGGGAAGTAGACTTGGGAAGAACGGTACTCGGCGCCTAAATATCCCACGCGGACAACTTGGAGGGGAAACAAGGTTTACGTATTCACTATTCACCATATACCTATCATGAATTTGATTATTGTATATATTGTGTAATAACTATTGTTCTTGTATTATCCAGAGGGTAGAATATTATCGAGGAGATAGGTGGCTTCGGATTCTTCTTTTCCTCGGGTTTTGTGATCCCCATCACAGATGACACGAGATACGAACTTGGAAATGAGATAGCGATGAACTAAAGACTCATTAGAGTATGAGTTTCATAAATCTGCAAGTAAAACAATGCTCAGGACTCATTGAGAGGGATGTCACGAAGTTTTGGGGGGGGCCCTGGAGGCAAGTTATCTCATTTGTTCTAGCTTGACTTGTCGGGCAACCTTATCATGGCGTCATCTTTTTTAAAGCACATTTTTTTCTTTGCCCATGTAACTTATTGAAAAATTGCCATTATCAAAGAAGAAACTAATTGCTTAGTAGTAGCCATATCGGCACTTAATGTATGTGAAAGGAACCTCAACAGAGAAACGGGGGATATTCAAACTATTGAGAGCCCTAAAATATTGTTTACATTAGGCTTGTGCGTTTCTTACATAGTCCAGACCGAGATTCGAGAGAAGCCGGCTGTTGGTCCATGGTAGATCCTGGATTTAGGATTTACCTAAAACGACGCATGTTTCTCTGTTTCTTCGTTCTTTTCCTAGCATCACAGCTAAAGTCGACAAATATTGTACATGTATTGCAAGATAAACTTGCTAGGACCCGAATATCTACGCTTTTGTCACAGTCTTCTCCCGGGGACCCTGCGTACGTGCGTGCGCGAGTTCTGGATATGTAACTGTTGCCTGTATTGAGAAATCGTGTAGCACTGAGATTCTAGTCCTAGCTACCATATATTGGCCTTGGCTGCTTAGTCCGCTATAGTAACTCTCGGACTGGACTCTATTGGCGAATCCTGTACTGTAAACTACTGCATATTTGAGACTTTCTTTTGAGCTTTGGGTCTAGCAGAGTGACCCTATTACTTGGCAGTGCTTGGAGGTAATAAAAAAAGAAAAGAAAAAGATGTCCAGAGGTCTCCAAACACCGAGGGGATGGTAACGAAATGAGAAACCAAGTGGCTAATTCGGGCCGGAATGTGGCGGGCTATACTCCGTATTTGTATGCGAGTCCTGAATTTAAGTCATCATCGGAGCCTTCTTTCTAGGTTGATATTGGAAGTACGAGTAAGCTCGGAAGTAGGATAAGTAATACAATTGCCGCTTGGTGTGCCACATGCAGATATATATTGACGTGAAGATTCTTGAAGATTTTGTCATGTAATGCAGTTTCCCGCTTCTGGATACATTCTGATGAAAAATAGCAGTACTTTTCATCATATCAAGGAATTATGAGACTGTGGCCTTGAGTCTTCTTGACTGCATATCTGTAAGGATATATCACATGTTAGAGGAAATAGACCAATGATAATCTAAACTGGCAAGACACAACTGGTAACTAGGCAAAGTGTATTACAAAATTATAGATCTTGGCTGTTCTCCTCTCTTGTATATCTACTAATTTACCCACAATCCGTCAACGCCAAATTGCGAAAGCCAACCCGCAAAAAAAGGAAACCAAATAAAGCTCCGATATGATGCTTGTTTCAAAGCCAAGACCTGGCTAACTAGGAACTAGTAGTTCTATCAAACACATACGGCTTCAAGTGCTTGGATAGCTATATATTGAAATACTTGCTTTGACTCGTGCTTTATTGGCCCCGAAAAAGCCATATCTTGCAAATATCCAACACAATATGTTTTTAATGATGGACGATTCGGCACTCGCTTGGGTGCTATAAAGCATTTGGGAAGAAGACGTCTGATCCTGCGCTAACCGCTGCTAGTATCAGTTACTTTCTAGACTTGGTTCCTGCTGCGGAGCCAATATACTAGTGAACTTTCCCGTTGTATCTAGCTACCGGATCTGTATGTAATGTAGCAGTAATTATACGTTATTTTCTGGCCACTGCTAATAGTCGTTACTGTACAGTTCCTTCTTCAACCAGCACATCGGTAGCGATACTCATCTTGCGGTCAAAGTTGTCCTTCCTCCTGCAATGCCTCTCCCGATTTTAGGACATGCAAGGAGACTTCACTGGCCGACAAATTGACCGAGTGATCGGGATTAAGAAATACTATCACATGTATGCTAATAGAGCCAAAAACCTGCACATCGAACATTCGTACTAGGTTTGTATGATTTGGACCTCACACCTGAGGCCTGTCACGACCATTCAATATGCACTTGCCTGTACAAACCACCAGAACCCTGCATAGTTATAGTGTAGTTGTACCTGTCTGGGTAAAGTAGTATGGCTATACTTTTGTTCGTATGATACTCTATCAATATTCAACGATACATCGATACCAATTGCCCCAGATATACGTTGCCACATTTCCTTACCGGTCCTGAGAAACATACCATCGTATATTGCAATGCTCCTTCTATTGGATGGAGTATGTTTCCACCACCGTTTTCAGGGAGCCCAGAATGCATACATGTAGCCTGCCATTCATTCTCACATATAGTAAAAGATTGCCAGTATTCTAAAAGAACGATCGGCCAAGGCAGGGCGAGACAAAGGATAGTATAGAATAAAGAACAGAAAGGCACTACAGGGAATGAGCCATGATGCCCTGCGCGTTGTCTCTAGACCTCGTCCGATTACAATGCGATACTACTCCTATCGTAACCACCACCACGACAGTAGTGTCTAGAATTCCGTTGTAGAGAGCTCCAGTTCCGCACTTTTCCCCTCAAAGTGTACACAGACCCTCTTAGCCACTGTCGGAGCAGGTGAAGTTTACAACACTACAACTTCACTTTTTAGTCCACAATAGCACAATACTACTAGGTAAACACCTGTACACTGACCGCCGGTCCGCGCACAATTCAAGCAGTGCCTTGGCCTGGCTTCTTCAACTGCACAGGGAGAATATAAGCAAACAATAACAATGAAACTTAGCAGAGACAAGGCAAACGTGTAAACCTAAGAAAAGCTGAACCAAGGCGGCAAAAGAAAAAGAAAAGGGCTTGGGTGATTTGCTGGGATCAAGTCGCCGACCTCTATCAGCTTCGGCCAACTACAATTCTAACGTGACTATAACTACCTTGTCGACGATAGACATGGTTCAGGACTCGGTGCATATCTGTATACATACGAATAAATTTGTAAACATTCGTATCTTGCTTGATATGGTACACTATGTATTCCATCCAATGAACTAGCAGTGTCTTTGTAGTTACTATGTATGTATACTCTGTAGTTGATAAATCCAGCTTCGTACTACAGTAGGTACATAGGTAAAAATAGGATACCATTCTCGAAAATCTATAGTTGTCAATGTGCTTATACAGGTTGTTATTGTGACCGGAACTCAGCGACTCCGGTTTGATGGCATAGGAACAATAACTAGTGCTGGTGACCCATGGAATAGCAAAGTCTGGTTGACTATGATACACTAGAAACAGCCGTTGCTTCGTGTCTGGAACTACTTTTCTTCGTCTTTATTATTCTTTTCCCTGCCTTTCTAGAAAAACCAGGCTGCCCATAACAATTTGAAAAGACTACCCTTTGCCGCAGCCGGACCAGGTGAAATCGTCAAAAGGTCACAGTCGATGGCGGGGGAAGGAAGGGAGAACACTATATGTAAACTCGGATGCTTTCAGGGAGGGGATAACCATCATAGATACTAGGTTTCCCGTAGTTCCGTCTTACGTACATAAGATTAATGAATAAAATAAAAATAAAACATGTAGGGCCCATAATTTCTTCGAGAATTTATCATGTTGTCAAATTCAGAAGAAATTACAAAGCATGTGTTGAGACGGATAAATCTCCTATGTACCATGATCCCTACTATACAGGGCCTTGTCTGCCCGCTCCTGCCCAACGAAGCAGGTCATCCTCTGATCTCACCTGTTATCTACCAAGTCAAGTTCTTTTCTACTTCATACATGTACGCCTACCATGTAGAACATGGTTGGAAACCCGCATCTGAACAAGGGAGGGGCGTACCTCGCTTTGTCGGCTCTTGGAAAATAAAATAAAAAAGAGAATGGCGAACGGGCCATCGTTTTCCAGTCATCTTCCTTTTCATGGCAGTCAACAGTTTCTTGGATTTGCTTACATCCATATATACGTATAATAATATGCCTGACCTTGTTGCCGGCGGAACACTACTAGGCTCCCAATTTGCCAGAATCCAAGCACCGTTTACTTAGGTACACTGCGTAGGGTAAATACATGTAGGGAGTTTATTTTATCTTGCGTTAGATCGTCTTAATATTTATTCTCTGTGCTTCTTTGTTTCTATACTTGGCTATTTTAATAATAGCGGCCAACTTATATTTGTCGGCTTTTCATGACCAATTCCGAAGATTACAAAAAGATTACATTACATTTGCAGCACACAATCATCATCACGATTCGACTTGAACTTGATTAATTAAAACCCCATATGTCCATACATTATATGAAATGGGTTTGAAATTGAGTTTCTAGAGAATAACTTCTATTAGCCGTACTATTCCACGCAAACATCTACTTGAATTCGATATCACTGTAGCTACATACTTTGGAGTTGACTCCAATAAGCTAGCGGAGACTGTTGATCAATTTATTGCAGGTTGGCTATATCAGGTACAAATTAAACATACATCTCTGTATACACCAAACCAGACCCGGTCTTCACATATTTGAGCCATGGTTTGATGCACAAAACAAGATCAGTGTTGTTATACTGCTATAAACCCGTGTTATTTCCGGCGATGGCAAGCAGCGTTACATTTAGGCATGCTGCATGTCGATAATGGCTTTGGCTCTTTTCGAGACCTGTTGGCTCCGACGCCCTAATTCAGACGTATATGTAAAGAAAACATACCAAGTATTTTTATTATTTTTTATCAAGGTGGAAATGGAGCTTTAATAGCTATGTAGCACCTCGGTATTCTAAGATACACAGCCTAGTATACATTGTAAGTGAAGGACAACCTACTTCTCAACAGTGACAGGCCACTGAGATACCAAGTAGGGTTAGTCCCGCGGCTTCGCTGCTTGACGATCATTCTAGAGACGGGGATCATGTAATCGCTTCAGGGCTTAATACCAATAATTACGCTTTGAAGGTTGGGTTTCAGTAACTGGTTCTTCCGCGCCAGAGTTGATGATAATATTATATAGGTACGATAGCATGTTTCTTTCTAATCGAAAGAAGCGAAGGCGGGGGCACGAGTGCCTTGGATCAATGATTTTCCAGTAATTACAACATCTGGTCAAGAGGCTAGAAATTAGACATTCAGATACCGGCACTCGTACATAGCGGCAAATACAATGTATACGTGAGAACCTAGTCACTTCGGCGTCATTTCTTCATTCAACTTCTTCTGAACCTAGTATGAGCGATAAACAATTCCTCATAACCGCCTCTATCGGTAGGGGTACATATAGCTGTAGATACATCAACTTCTACACATCTTAGGGTGTGAGCGGAAATAGAGAGAAAGGTCTAGTCTATCCTGTCCATGTCAGGTACGCAAGTTGAGAATAAAACAATAAAGCAACAAAGGACGGCCTTCATGCTAAAGCTTGTAGCACATCTCTTACCTAAGTAAGCCACATCCCATACTATTACATCCATAAAAAAAAGTTTTGAGAAGCTGCAAGATCGTCTGTTTCTGATTGCCAGGTTTCCCATAGCTTGGGCTATTGTATATCGTGATTTCAGTTGTCACATACGAGATCTATATTGCATAATGAGAAACGAACCTTGTTACGTCTATAATTACACAACGGCACAAAACAAAATCAAGCCGTGCGACCAGAGCATCATGAAAATCCGATTTTACACTATGGTATTTCTGAGCACTGAGGGTCAGAAACGACGGTGGAGCTATAGGCACAGTGGAATCGAGGCTCAGGACCAAAAAGCAACCTTGAGCCCTTTGGGTCTTTTGACACCGGCAGATAGAACGATAGAACACACAGTCCTCCCGCCCGCACTAACACTGCCGACTATAGGATATTCTTTTTTGTGGGTTCTGCGACGTGTGTATAAAATGTCCAAAATATTAACCCTATTAAATACTTTATCAAAATACGAAAGACACCTTGTTCTGGCCAGATAGTCCACTTATATATAGCATGGTATTTTCTTTATTTTTCTTTGGTAAACCGCACATCTCCGCATGCTCTACCAGGGCAACTGGGATAGGAAAAATGCCAGTCCTGGACAGATTGAACAGCAGAGTTCAACCCTTTTAACACTATACGCAGTAAATGCTGAGTACATATGTATACCGGGTCAGAGATACAATAAAAACACTCCAAAAGGTATACGCAAGATAACCCATGTTAATTACCAGGCTGTGTTTCTCAGAATTCTTCTTGATCTAGGCGAGGCTTTCTGTTTGATGCAGGGTGTGGCCCCTCACAGCAAAAGTTCACCATTGAAGTCTTGAGAGCGAATCTCCGAGCTGATATACCTGCTAGAGACATAGCCTTGCCCGAGTTTTAAAAAGAAAAAAAGAAAGAAAAAAATCCATATTACGATCTAAATACGTTAATATTTCCTATGCTATAGCTATTTTTTTTTTACTTGGTCTGACCACCCTCCCCTGTGTATATTTACGTCTTGCTATTTTCTTTAAAAAAATTATCAGTAGACAGGTTCGCAACGGTTTCCTAAAACGAACAGTCTGTTCACAGCAACTTACGTACAACCAAGAGACATCATAGTAATTTCCCCATGTAGGTAAGATTGTAAACTTGTGCCTCTGTCACTTTGATACTTGATAGCCTAAGCTACTATCTGCGATTGTATTTTAACTCTTGCCAACATTCTATACAGTCGTGCTATTGAGTTGTAAGGATATAAAAAGAAAGTAATGAGGTTGTATTCATCAGATTCAAGTTGCACATAATGAATAGATAGTTATGAATCGTGCCTACTGACTGTTTTTCACATTGTGTCGAATAGAGGGTAGAGTAAAAAAAGGAATAAGTTGCTTATCAGGGTTACTTCCGTGGCGATATGCCATGATCTATACCTTAAAGATCAGTTATGAATACATCAAGGGCATTGTCCAGGGAAGCTGGCCGGCCCAAGGCTTACGAGCATACATGTAAAACGAAATCTGACGGTCTGCTAGTATGTTGTCAACCAATGTCTTGGGTAAACAGTGGCTTTATTCAAGCCACTTGTTTTGAGGTCCCTAGACATCATAGCAAATAAGCATCTGTATTCTATACTAAGCTACCAGTCTAAAAAAAATCGATGGCGAATTCCGTGTGAGTTGTATATGTGACACTCTGTCGGCATCATCGAAGTCCCTCTAGTGCAGTATGAATATCAGTCACACTCTCCGATTGTCACAGCGATACTAAGCCAATCCAACAATATCAACAATTACATAGTTCCGTAATTATCTTTTTACAACTATCATTATAACTCTGATATAACCTCCCAAAGAATATTCACTCTTTCTGTCTCTATTTTCATGTATATTCTATGTAGTACTATGCTCAGTGATTGCACAGTATGGGTGTGTAGCCATGTCAACTTGCTTAATGCATGTATCTATTTAGATCTTCTTATTTATCTTCTATAGTAAGCCGACTAAACTCCGTATATCCTTCCATCATAAATAGGAATTTATGCTTTGGCTTGTCGATTCCGACCTATGTGGATACATGTATTGCCGTGTGTTGTGTGTACAGATATGTAAATGTACCAGCAACACTGCTGGCCAAGGATTTAATTGACCTTCTTATCTTTTAGAACTTGTTCGCATACAATACATACTTTTTAAGGGTTGCGAATAACTATAGTTACTTGCATAATATTTACTTCAGTTGTGCTGCCATTATAGTTCAATATTTTCGTTTCTAATGCCCTTTGAATCGGGAGTCTTGTCGTTTATATGTTTAACAGAGGTTCCTTGTCAGGCGACATGCTGGTATAAGCAATCCTATTCGACGTCATTTTTAGCAATTCTTGAGCCCCTCCGCTATAATTATGGCCCTTGCACTGTGATGGCTCTGTTATTGTACCGAAAATGTTGATTGGTAAGTATTTTTTTCCCCAACCTGTAGCCCCCTCTCGTTACGGCATTCGTTGACCTCCATTTAGTTCCAGCGTATGATATCAGGATTTTGAACATGCGACCATTCATATCCGCTTTCCCGCCTGACAAGTCAATTTTATATTTCAAAAGGGTGTATGTACATGAGGTAGGCAGAATAAAAAATCAAAAACCAGATGGAAAAAAAAACTAAGCACAGTACACGACATAATGTTACAGCGGCGTGACCTCTCGGTCGATATTCCAGTCGCCTACTCCGGTTAATACACACTCTAAACACGCAATAGGCCATGTTGGATCGTTGTGAGCACTTGATAACTTCCTAAAACAGACATCCCGATATATGGACCTAACTATGGTGTTACTACCTCTGCCCCGAGAATGAGGGTCAGCAATGCCAATATTTACAAGAAAAAATAACAAAATCCACCTTTGTCGGATCAATGTAGACGTTGTAATATATAATATGGGTGTACCAGTCCCTACGTATGTCTACAATTCCTACGACCCTATCTAATTCTATCGGTACATGTTACATTTGATGCATAGAACAGTAGGGAGACCAAATTCGTATCTCGGGAGATGGAGGAGAACTCGGAATTGACATTTACATATCTGTAGTATCGTATTTTACTTGTAACTTTTGGGGGCAAAAAGCACTCAAAAGTTACAACATCATGAAGCTATCTTGCAAGATTACCTTTCGTAACGTTACAAGTCAATCTCGAGTATATAATTCTTATAGGATATCGTGTAATAGCCTTTTATCGTTTTAGCAAAAATATTTTGGTTGATAGTTGATAAGTTTGCTGTAGTAAGATCTGAAGTAATATGGGTTATGCTATCTGATAATTTATGGGCCCTTGCCTGATTGGGAAGCGTATCATTGTTCTTGAGGACGAATCCGCTTTTTGCAATCCTACAAATAAGGAAAGCACCATACCATTCAGATGAAATAAATCCAAATTCCGACAACATCTCATTACTAAGCCCGCAAATAAGGGAATGGCCACAATAAAATATAAAATGATACCCAGTTAGAAGTCTTTTCATACATCGAGTTGGATATGTGCTAAAAAGTACAGTCTCAAGCGTGAAGGTGCTATGGTTTCTATAACTTGGCCTGAGCATCGTTATATGCCAGGTTGAGATATTTTGACGGTCGCCTATTGACCGAAATACAACATTATAGAATATCTATGGAAAATGGGAAGCGAGTGTGGATTTTACGGAGGAACACTGCATCATCTCCGGAGCTATGTGTGGACGAGCCACACGACAGTTCCGTGAAGAGAATAAGTCAGCTATGGATTTAAAAGATAAACCCGTTGAAGGATCATCTTAGATACCGTGAACACGAGATACGTCGCAAACATCTTAGTAAGTGGAGTCAGATATTGGCATTGCAGTACACATTGATTGATTCAAAAATAACGTCGGAATATTGACCGGGTGCTTGGCGTTATAAAGACGGCTGGGGTACAGATTGACGATGTAGGTACATATATACTTGTGCCCCACAGTATTCACATCAATTGTATAGGTTATTTTTATTCATTATTGTATGCATGTTGGTATTGGGAAGTACTGAAGCTTTGGTAGCATGACAGCATTTAGTAGGCCCGCAATCTCCCTGTAAGCGGTATGATGAAGCGGAACTGAAGTGCAGGTAGAGTCACAATAAGCTATGGAAAAGGGTAAACGATGGTGACCTATTTTGTGGGTTTGCAAGGGCCCTGACTTTTATTTTCCCTTCATATTTTGGAGTTCGCAAAAGTGATAAACGAGAAAAAAAACCCTTTCTAAAATCATTCCTTATTACTATAAGTGATCGACTAGGAAGAGAAAACTTGGACTCTCGATTCGGATACAAACGCAAAAGGACTGAGACCATAGGATGTATCACCATGTAAGTTAAACATCAACTCCATATATATATATTTTTTATAGCCCTTGTTGATTATCATCATCACTGGGCTTTGTATATATATATAGTATTGCGATCTATCATTTTGGTGATGTGATTAAGCCCGGCGGATCTTATAGCCTTGTGAAGGCTCGTGCCTTACTGGAGAAGCCTAGAAGCGCAAAGTAGAATTATAAGTTTAACCGGTCCTAGAAGCCGGATGATAGAAACACGCGGAAATATTCATAAACCACTGCGTGATTTCAAGCATATGGAGCACATGGCTGTCACTCAAATTGGAGTCTGCACAGGTACCCTGTTGCCCATGAAGTCGATAAAGCCTGTAATTGAGCCATGCTCGACTAGACGGGAATCATCTATCGGCATAAATCTTAAACGTTGAGAAAAAAAAAAGTACCTCCAGACTAGATCGCACTGACGGCACTTGTGTTGGCTGTATGCAAAAGGCCGGTAGTTGATCTGAGAGTTATGACAAGTAAACATGATAGTATTGTACTTATATATATGTATGTTATGAGTTAAGATATGAACACCGCTGTGTGCTTTATACGATTCCTAGAGCCGAACCCTTGCATCGAAGGTATTTGGAATTCCATGTCGCAAACTTGGCTTTTGTGGTGTTTGCCAGTGAGTGCATGGGTCTTTTTTATCTGCGATGCCACAGTAGCACAAAGCGAGAACTCGGTATGGCAAACACCTCGATGAACTCTGTACTTGCTTTTTGTCACTATTTTGCACATCTGGTTTTTGTTTCTGTATCGCTCCTTATGTAAATGTAGTACTGCGGGAATAGGTGGTGGCTAAGATTGAATGGTGCCCTGCAGGCACAAACAGATGCGATTGTTGCTTACATCATGCGTTGCAATATGCAAAGCTGAGGACTGGAAACAGAGTTTGGATGTAATTATTGCAAGGAAAACAAAAGACGCACGTATCTGTCAACTAATCATTAGCTAGATGAACGGACAGCAAGACACAAACAGAGACTTTCTTTCAGAACCACAGGACAAGCCCATGAATGATATGATATTTGTCTACAACATGGGTTGATTCACGCTCTAATAAGGGCTACCAAAAAAAGAAGAGAGAAGCTGTAGAGCAGGAGACAATATGAGGCCGAATTGAGTGAAGCAGCTTGTTATAATCTCAAGACTTCTACATATATCTCTCAGTAGAAAAAAAGGTTACAAGGCACACATAAAACCATTCTCCCGTCGTACTACATCATCGATCTAATCCTAATCCGTATTTGTCTGCTTTGTGATATGCCCAGGATACCACCGGTAAAATCTCGCGGTAGTTTCCTACAAGGACCAAAGATTGATTCATGGTGGCGAGATGGTAGTGATAACCCAGATATCATGAATGCTAGGCATACTATCAAGTTCCATGGTTGTAATTGCCATGTTCATGCATTCGAATTGGACTAACTGCATTTCGGATTATTTATGTGCTTACACATTGCTGACAGCACCTTAGTCAATAAGACCAACCGTTATGTATGGTCTGTGATCTGATCAATGCAGATATAGCAAACCCGAGTCCAAGAAATTGACTGAGTGAAGAAACAAGAGATATTTGCTTTTCATCATTTGGTTCTGTAATAAACGACCGAGCTTCCTAGTCGCTTCTTTTCTCCCTATTGGGTTAAGCGAAGGGTCAAGGTTCGGAGTAAGAGAAAGGGCGATGATGCATTGATCAACTAAAACAGACAAAAATGACATGGTAGCATGATTTTCTTTGTGACCTGATGATGGCATAGAGGCAAAAGAAGAAAAGACTAGATCGGATCTCGTCTTGCACCTTAAATGGGTAGTCGAACCTAGACGATAGAGTTGGATTGTATTTTGTTTTGTATATATATTCGAAAAAGAAAAACCCCCACAACACTACGAAAAAACAAGAAGTAATATGAACCGTCGATCGATGTCGGAGATGGGCGACTAAGCGGAAAGTTGTTGAACATTACACGGTAAAGATACATATGGACTTGGTTCTTCAGATAGCTAGATAAACAATGTTGCCCGAGAAAAAAAACTACCAACTTCGAAGTTGAATAATCTCAGTATCTGCTACATACTAGAGTGACGCTATATACATATGCAGCAATAGCAAAGCCTTGTTGCTGTTCGGTATTTTCCCTTTTTGTTTCTTCTGTGTGCAATGTACCACAGCAGCCGTCAAAACCAACCTTGGATTACTAAAAGACTTGTAACTGCCACCATTTCTGTGCAAGCTTATAGAATCGGAGCCGGCCGGTGATACCAACTAAAAGTTTTCAGTTTGGAAAAGATAACGGGACAAAGTTGAGAGGACGATCCAAAGCGCCGGACGAATAGTCCGTATCTTGAGCATACCATAATTGTAAATTGCCGTTCGGCCAGCTAGCCACTGTAATTTGTTGTTGGGAGGAGAGGGGTATGTGAGTATAGGAAAGGCCTAAGTAGTACCTGATGTGTACTGGTGACCTGTAGAAATATACTGGTATCTACAGTTATAGTACGAATCTGGCAGTCAAAAATCATAAATTTGTGGGATAATGCCTTTTTTGTTTCCTTTTTGACCAAGAAGGCGTTCTTTGAATAAAGCCAACTGTCGATCTGACACGGCCCAACTACCTAGATAGGAAAAGACGCTGTAGCGCGGCATTTAACGCCGGCTCATGGGTATGTTTTTCTATTCATTAATCTTATAATTATTAGGCTACTGAAGGCACTTGGGTGTTTGTTCTTTGTTCTTCTCTCTAAAACCAGATGTCCTTGGCAGTGATGGAGGGGTGGGGTCTGATAAAAGTACATCTGTATGACTATTCATGTACTATATTTACAATTTTTATTTGCGACGACAGCATTCGAGTGGATCACCGCCACGCACCCTCCCTGTTTATACTGGCCGTCAAGTCACCAGTCAGGTTGTATGCAAAAAGAAACAGCAAAAAAGAAAAAGGGTCCCCCAGTGCTCAGTCAACGATTCAATCGTCGAAGACAACGAAGTTCTTTTTCAAGCTGAACAGTTACTGGTCAAGCCAAACGGCACAACGATGCCAGGAAGCAACCACGAGTATCTTCCAGTATGGCAACGTAGTGCAAATCACGTTACGCTTTCTGCTAGTTTTGCTTAGTTTCGGTCGTTCTCTGGACATTCCACCTGTCGCTCTTGCCGCGAAACATGACGTTTCCCCCCCTCTTTTGTGTGCCATCCTACATATACTTTTACCTGTAATCCAGCTCAGGCCACTAGATTCCAGACATGAAACGTGCCATTTCATTTAGACCATAGCAGTACTCATGTTATTCAGCCTTTTTTTTTTTTTTTGCCTGACGGGTTGTTCTCTTCTTGACTAGGCTACCAGACATCGATCTGTCAATCTGAATCACCGAGAGAAGAACGGCCCGGAACTAACGGTAGACTAGTAAGATTCCAAGTGCAAGATTTGGCTGGTACAAAGCCCCGATGAAACTGCAAGCACATATATACTACCCTCCTGCATGTTTGTCTGGTGGCCTTTAAGCGATGACAAAGGCGTGACAATGACCGCGAAGTAGTTATGGCGGCATTGTGAAAGAGGCACTGTGCTTTCTAGAATGGAATCATCGTGGCACTGTCGTTGCAGTTGCAGTTGCAGTGTAACTGGCACTCGCTGTTTGCTGGTTCTGTGGATTGCCAAGGCTAGAGTGGAAAAAGAAGACTGTAAAATGCTATGAATGAATATCAGCCCTCGCATTATCCGGTAATTATCGCCGGTCAACTCGTACTAGCGATGTCCATGCTAATGCCATGTGCTTCTATTCAATACATGTAGTTTGAACATTTTACTTCCTAATTCTAGCCTCATTATCTCGTATATTGTTAGTACATATCAGTTATATCACATCTACCTATGTAGCAAGTCGCTCATTCATTCTTTTCTCTTTAGCAGGGAACAAGGCCCAAAGGTAGATGTTGTCGTTCGCGGCAATCATCAGTCAACATTCCCTAGTTAGGCTAAAAATGACTTCTTCGGAAGGGGAGGGGATCCCTTTCCTTCGCGACAAATTTGAGCGAGAGTAGAAGGTCTGGTCTGTTCTCAACAGCAACGGGCTATCTTCGTGTTGGAGGTGACGGATATCGCTAACGATGTATATCAGAACAGGCTGAGAGATAGCATCTTACATATACCTAGTACGGCGCTAGTGTGCTTCACCAAAGCCGGGATTTGGGCAACGATTTAGTTGTACATACAGATACAGACACAGTTGTAAGGAACCAACATATTCATTGGAAATTCAAACACGTAAACTAAACTAGACATACACCCCTTATCCCGGCCCGTTTTGGCTATGGTATGGTTTCCTAGTTTTTCTCTGCGGTGCAAAATACGACACCAGACGGAGCTGGACTTCTGAATCTAAGCTACTATTCACTGTGTACGTATGTATCCATATATGAGACGGACTCTTGGAGGTTTTGGAACTGGCGGGTTTTTTTTCTCTTTTTTTTTTTCCCGAGTAATGATCATTTGCTTGTCAAGACCTTGTAGGATTAACGTCTGATAGCCAGGCCTGACCTGCCCAATCAAGTCTAGACCAAATATTCGGAACTTAAATATACAAATCAAGGAACTGGAGAATAAGTCACTTTACATATGTCCGCTATCCCGTTGCTGTGCTTTAGTCTCCATGCGCACCAATCTCGATTATCTTTCGTAGATTATGCCACTTAGACAAGCGGTGATTTCAGCTTGCCTTGGGGCCCGAGGTTCTTACCATGTGCTAACTTGAACAATATGCTAGTCTTGGAAATTTTCCACGAGCCTGAACGATATCATTCTGTCGACAGATACCTTGGAGACAATAGATGAAAACTATATCAACGTTCCGTTTATGAACTATTAAGAGTATCACAGACATTATATGTACTAGCTAGTATGATACCACAGAAATGGTGATATTGATGGTAACAAATAAATGCACCATATCAACAGGGCAACCAGGAGACTTGCTTCTTTGTTATCTATATTATTCAGTATCAGTGTAATAACTACAGTTCAAAACAAGTACCCCACCCCCTTGAGAGTTGGCACACATGGTTGCCTTCGGCATATCGTGACTACAACATTAGGTGGTCTTGTCACCAATAGACAAAAAATACGAAACGCAATTGCCAACAGGAGAGCAAGTCCTTACACGCGAGTTGCCCTTGTCTTATATATATATAATTTTATAGATATCACCGTGACGGCGCCGCCCCAGGTCTCGAACATTCCTAGTTTAGTCGGGATTAAGTCCGCCTTGCTACTACATCACGGCAACGTCGGTATATCAGTCTACAAACAGGGGATGTAGACTCTACTACGTGTGTAAGTCGAGTCGTAGGCCATTGATATCAAGTCGTTACCAATCTATGTGATATATCTGTACAAGCTAGTGTTTGATGTTTGTCCCAGTTCCCCCCACTAACCAACATTGTCTAAGTCTTCTTTTCCCTCAGTACATGTAGGCTTCTCATTCTTTCGCTCAGAGACTAATTAGGCCTAACTATTGGACTGGTCTCGTTTTGAAATATGGGCGGGTTGATAGAGGCGGAACTGCTATGACCTGATTTAAGAAGCTAGTTGACTAGCTAACAAAAATCGGCACTAGAACTTATTTAAGCAGTGTTTTCAGGGGTACTTTTGCCAGATTCTAGTCTTTGGTGGCTACTTAGCGTCAAGTCTAGAGAAAGGTTACTGATTGAACTGAGAACTATAATGTGTAGAGAGCGGGCTCTTGGCGGATTACCGAAACACTACTTTGCCAAATAGGGAAAATTACTTGATGTGGAAGATCGAGAAGCTCTCAGACCATGTTTGTATTCTTCTGTCTGGCACAGCTTTGCCGATCATGATGTCCAGGCCAAAAATGGTAATAAAGCACATACATATAAAGTATTTAGTGGTAGAAGTAATAAAGTGGCCAGCAACAAAAGCGTCAATAATGATGTAATATCGTCTGTACGGAGTCTAAACGAGTAAGCGGCTTGGCGGGTAGGTGCCGATTGACATGCCAGCAAGATTTACGGTTTCGATATTTCGGATGTACGTACATATGATCTGGGTAAAATCGAGGCCCTGTTATTCAATAATACCCCAAAGCCGTCTCCAATAACTCAAGCCCGGAGCTCTGGAACTCGGCGCGTCTTAAGTTTAGTCTGCTTCTCCTTGGCCCACCAATGATAGTGACCTGCTTGAGATTTCAGCCAACAAAATGATGACAGTAGTTACTGTTATGTGGGCCAAGGAACTCGGCATACATGTACCTTCCTTCGACTTGGCGGGAAAATGGGGAACGGATAAACAGCTTTGGCTTGAAAAATCCGACACATAACTGTAATGCTTCTTGCATGTTCCCTGCTCCGCCGAGAACCTGCCGTTTCTTTCCGATGTAGCTTCTGAACTTGACGGCAACAGCGAGTATTATTTTCTTCTTTTTGGACGTATGGCCAGCGGTCATACATTCTCTATATGTATATGCAACTATCACCTTCCTAGTTTCCTTTTCTCTCAAGGCTCCTCTCAAGCGGCGACGACCGGCCCTTCTTATTCGGCAATTTCTGCTCACTACATCTTTTCTTTCTATTCTTCTTGTTTTCTCATTTGGAGAAGCAATTGTAACTCCTGCCTTGCCACTGCAGATTGTGATTCCGATTTATAAGCTCATGAAGATAATAAACTTACATAGCCAGGTCACCAATTATAGCGCCATTTCAGATGCCGTCTTTATCTTCTCGGAAATGACAGATCCAGTCTGATTTTTTTTTTCTAAATCAGATACATATAATTTAAATCAAGACTAACTTACAGTATATGTGCATATGTTATCCAATATTACATGTTAAGATCAGTGTTCTTAGTTTTTGGCTCACCGTTACAGGCCATACGATCTAGTATCCTCTGATCTTCCTTTGAGAAGATAAATGGACACATTTGAATATGTAGTTGGTTAGTTATTCCATTACATATATATTGATGTATAATTAAACGCAAAAAGGGTGTTGAAAGGAAGTACCGATTTCTTCAAAATAAACGCCCCCCTTGTATACATCCGACACTGGTATTTAAGAGATAGCACAGAATGGAACCAACGAGACAACAGGATGCTACTTGTATTCTCCAATGTACACTCGGTTCCTCACAGCTGGGACACTACGGCAATGATGATTTGCTAGAACAGAATCTCAGCCACTCCATAACTTTCAAGGGTTCGCTGACCCTGGGCCAGGGTTGGCGGCATTGTCTTGCTGTATTGATTTTCGTTCTCGTTCTTCTTTATTCTATCTCTATTGAGTTAAGCTACAGCAATGATTATCTGTCTCTTCCTTTGTCTGTTTCCAGACGAGTTAAGAAAAACCCATCACTATTTCCCATTAGGGTACGTTTTCTTAAGCTAGTATAAATCTACTATGATGACCACTTTATCCCTTTTTTGAGTCACTCTATATACACATGGCATGCCGGTACATCGCACGACCTATTTGAGACGTCATTTTACACCGCCAACTAATAATATTTACTTCTTTTTTAAAAAAGAAAAAATTAGAGCAAAAATCATTGAAGCACCCACGATTATAACTATACTATATAAGACAACAGTATCAACAATGTTATTTAAATATCACAATTGAAGGTAAGTAGTTGTAGATACTAGTATTTAATGATGGAGGGACGTATTGAGACTTAATAAGACCTGTGGAATTAGGTGCATAAGAAGGTAGAGATACAAGATGGTACTGAGTGTTAGAGGGCTCGACATATCGTTTGAGAAGGCCTAAGAACTCAACGAATAGACTTTGTTTGGTTGTGTTGTTGGTAGTTTACAGCTGTTTTCGGATTTTTGACTTCACCGGAT
The DNA here is from genome assembly GCA_004009845.1 of Davidsoniella eucalypti. Taxonomy (NCBI): domain Eukaryota; kingdom Fungi; phylum Ascomycota; class Sordariomycetes; order Microascales; family Ceratocystidaceae; genus Davidsoniella; species Davidsoniella eucalypti. The sequence goes on along the minus strand of RMBW01000063.1, from coordinate 138,344 downwards.
TGTAAGTGTGGAAGTCCAATTTGGGAGAGTAAACAATAGAATTAATGTAGTGATGGACTAGAGTTTATTGCAAACTTTGACTAAAGATTTCAGAGCTAGATCAATGATTATCTATGGGAGATGTTCTTATTTATAGCCAGACCCGAGAAGCCCAATATATGTTCATTCTATCGGGCTTTGTACTAAGGTCTAGCCAGCAATACTTTCTCTTCCGTTCGTTTCCCCCTATACTGGAGGTCTGAAGGTCGTACAATGTATAAGAAGTGCGACATGCCATGTGTAGAGTGACACTTTATGGGGGGATTTCTTTTTCTTTTTGGGTTTAGCTTTATGTTAGAAAGGGCTAGTTGTTCATTAACCCATCTTTTTCCCCTTCGTTTTGTCATCGTGTTAAACAGTCTCCAAAAAGATGAATCTGTCTCATATATGCACCTGTACCAATATTTGGTGTGTTACCGATTCATTTACTTGATTACTTAAGTCGGTTAAACTAAAACTCCGATTCAATTATCCTCAATATAGGAAGACTTTGATCTCCACATACAATGATGGCGGGCACTATAGCCCATAATAATATCATCTGCATACATTAGTACTTGATTGGCAGACTTCTATATTGCTTCTATGCTTGCTTCCATCGCAGGTTCTATGGTAAGCAATAGTAAATTCAATAGAGATCATGCACAAGTATATGTACACCGTTAACCTATAGCATGACAGCTTTAAGAAGCCAAAAACAGCCTAGTCGCCATGTTATGCAACTTTTATTACTCTACGATGTGTTGGGATTGGGGCTATCAACTATTAGGGTCAATAGGGTTACATCGACCCTTAAGTAAGAGAGCGCTAGGGAGAGTTGCAAGGAATAGGGGTTCACATAGGGGACCTGAGAGACCATTACTTCTATATTCACTTTCACTTCCTCATGGATGATTTTCAATAGAACCTCTTTATCGAACCTTGCGGCCTCCGGTGATTAGGTACACTCTTTGCACAATGCACATAAATTCGAGTAAAAACGTGTAGCATTATAGGGGAAGATCGCTTGACTAAACATAATACTATAAACTATGTACATGTACAACTAGAAAACCACTACCAGACATGCCAGCAACTCCTTAGTACATGGTGATATTAACTATACAGATATATGCCGATCGTGTCTCTTATCACATATCGCAGCTTGTTTGCTTATTTCTATAATGCTGGTAAGTTGGTAAAGCAAACACTTGGCGCTAGAGTCGTAGCAACTTTGGCCTGGCCAAGCCTGGTAGTGCGACTTTTTGTAGCACTGTGGGTTTCCTTGAATATATGTATAGAGAGGGAGAAGAGCCGGATAAATGAAAAAGAGGGATTCAGAAATATTTGAGATAAGGGCCTTGTTTACATGTGGTAGGATCTCCCACTTCACGATCATATTTGCCTTGCCGAGTGAACGGGCGTGCCGCGTATGAAACCCGAGTCCCATATATTCGTCGTCCTGTCTCCTAAAATGATGCAAATCGTTATGGGTGTAGATAAGAATATTTTTACATGTAGAAGGGAAGAGTCGATTATGTTCTAGATTACCTCATGTATATATAGAAGCCGAAAAAAAAAAGGAACTAAGGAAATATAGAAGCATTTGTTAGCTATCTCATATATCATGGAATTTTAAGATTTTGAAAATGAATATGTACTAGGTGCTTATTCTCGTTGATATCCAACACCATTTTGAGTTTTGTTTAGTTTCTTAATAATGACTTGATTGCGGGCGCTACTGAGTGATCTTCTTTCTCGATCTATAGTGTTATTTCTGTGCGTTCCTTGTCTTAGACAAGGTGGAGGATCCCGCTGTTGACAGATACTGGGCTGGACGCCCGCTGGAAAGAGTTTTACCTTGGGATAGCTGCATACCCCATAGTACCGATGCCTCTAGCTTTTAGGGGATTTCTAGGTAGTCGATCGGTACAAAAGCTTTTGTCGGTATGCTTTCGGTGAATAGCCAAAGTCGACTGATACTTATATGCCTCGGCTATCTCAGTCTTGTAGTAATAGCAAATGTTTTCTTGGCCCGTGCAGAGGCATATGCCGATTATCCATTTCTATGGAGGTACATACGACTATCAAGCTAGGAATTTCTAATCACATTTGCCAAAGATGTCAAGGCAAGGCTGACATGATGCTGTTTTCACGGAGCCGAATATTCCGGTATAGTGTAGAGTTAATGGGCTAATTAGCTACCAGATGATCCACTATAATTCATATAGTACACATCTCATGTGATTGATAAATCATGAAGGTTATGCATGACCTTTGAAGCCAAAGAAGAAACGAAAGTCTGTATTACATTCTTCTTCGTTCTTTCCTTCCCTCAGCTGCGACCAACAAACAATGGACACAATGGTATTGTGCCATAGGGTAACTTCCATTTTCTAGTCTAATCACAGCAAAAGAAGAATGGTATTGTTTAATAACCCGCAATTGCCTCATTTTCACATGGAGGAAAGCCTACATGTAGTATGAATGAACCTATATCAACCGTCAGGGTTCCTTTAAATCACCAAAAGAAATATTGGGTAAAAAAGTCATACGATTGTAGATGTAGCGCTTTCTTTTTTCTTTATCCCAATTTCTGAGGTGCAGTGTCTCTCATGGAAGAAGATGAACCTTTTGTTTCATCGTAAAGAAGTTCACATAATCGTAACTCTGAGTGGTATCTGACTTCTGACTCAATTTACAGTTGTTCTTGTACGAATAGTGTAACTCTACTCCATGTTGTTGTTAGCCAAAGAGACATATTTGTTTAGTTTCTTTAGCGGCCGAGTTATGACTCGGCATATAAAAACTCGGCCTCGATCCAAGGTCTCAGACAGCAGCTTATGATTCCTTTCTTACTCCCACTTGGCGACGTTGCAATAGATAGCCAACAGGTATCGTATTAGTATAGGTATCGACACTAGTAATTAGTATATATATATATTTTTTTTTACCTCTCTTAGTACTCGTGCCACGCCCCACAACCATGAGGTGCTAACCAGCAAGTCTGAAGTACATGAGTTGGCCACTAACCCAGTGCCCTGGTGCCTTGGTGAACGAGTATTTCACTGGCTGGAAGATACTAATATACGCCTTTTTAAGCATTGAACTCATGAGTGGAAGGCTAACTTTGGTATAAAGATCAAGATAGATTACAAAAGAAGACTCCTGCCCAGGAGAAAAATCTTCATATGGCCAATACGTTGTTGACGTGCTGTTGAGATAATTTGGCCTTTTTGTAGTGGTGATGAAGAGCAGACCGAGGAATATCTACCATATATGCAATAGTTGCAACTAGAACTTTGGGTTTCCGAAATAATATGACTAGAAAATGGCAAACTACGTACTGCAGACTTGCTGGTTAGCACCTCACGGTGTGGGGCGTGGCACGAGTAGTTTGTAAGGAAAAACTGAACCATGTAGTAATTGGAGTTACATATAAGACCAGATTATCGTTACCTTTTTGCTACCAGGCCTGCGTGGCCGTAAGATAACGGCAAAGTCATAGACAGCTGCAGCGCATTACTCGTTTATACGCACGGCGACGAGAGATCAAAGCTACAGTAGCACTGTAGATGCATTATAGGGTATAGCCACACGCCTTTCCGTATATGAGCTGAGCCTGTGATGCATTTCCATTGCGTGCTGTCGAGTACGCCGCAAACACGTTGTCTAGAAAGGTAAAAAGATGTCTGCTTAGAAAAATAGTACTTGCCAGCCGGAGACAACTCCTGATATCTATGAGCTGCCTGTGGGCACAGACTTTATAGCACATTAGAGTCACACACTGCTTCACCCAAGCATCTTATAGCCTTCTCAAGGGTTGTACTGGGCTGTTTCTGACGCAAACATCATGAATTACCCCGATGGAGAGAAGATATCATTATTACGACTTGTATACATACATGCATCTTAGAGGGAGAGGAGAACACGCCTTAATGTAGCTCACGTAGACTGTTATTTGCGCTTGAAGGCCGTAACATCGGGTCTTTTATTTCATTACATGTCTCGCCATCGACTTTGTGAAGTATCGTAGAATATACTGATGTTACTCAGCTGGCTCAGCATTTGGGCCTTTGCGCTGTTTATGATATTCACAACTTTATGAAGTGTTTTGTTTTCTATCCTGCGTTTGAAGTTGCATGCGAAGAGGCAAATACATTGGGCATTCATTGAGCAAGACGGGGGTTGTTTCAATGCTGGCTTGGTAGATTGCCGGTGTTTCAGTAGCGTCGAGATGCATACCTGAGCCAAGTAAAATACCGATGTCAGTATAGCCAGCATGCAAAGAGCATCTGCTTTTGTATATATGCTTATATATTGATGCATAGAAGATCGGCAGTGACTTCCGGTAAGAGTTTTGACCGGCTATCAATGAATCTGGAACTTGCCCTCGTAATGTGAAGGTGATATACGAGATTATCAGATACGACCTGTCTCGCCATGATGATGAGCGATCCTCTAAATGATCCTGTACTTTGCACAAACATCAAAACATCCACAGATATATTGGGCAATTGTCTTGATGCTAGCAACTCGATTGCCTATTGTGGCGATGAATGATATTGTTGTTGCCCATAACTGCCTGCCCAAATATTAGCCTTGGCATCGTTCAACTTGCTATGGCTCGCCCTCGTAGACAATTAGTTGTATGTATATACATTATCACATCTTCTATAATGTTACCTCAGTGTTCAGCCTGCGCTTATTTCAGGAATATAACAGTAACGGCATGTAAAATGAGAAAAGATATACAATTCAAGGTTGTCTGGCTAGACTAGGGCGGCGGATGAGGTCAGATCAGCCAGGTTGGCCCAGGCCCATGCATAAGAAAGAAGAGATAACCCCAGGTTACAGCGCTTCTAGCTCTTTTCTTTTTTTCATTAAAAGTTACGCAAGAAGACAAGAGAGATAGGAAAGCGACTCTCACCAAAGGACCATACGTTTTTATATATAATTTTAATTTTCTACATATATATCTGTATTCATACATATGTATTTTTCTATGAGAAGACTCGTTGTCACCTCTTGTAACTTGTCTCTATCCAAATCAATGATTCGATCTAGACTCATACATTAGCAACTCCGAGTTGTCACAGCCTCGCTTTTAGGTTATTTGATACGATCCTCAATGGTCTGTACCACAGAGTTGCGCTATGAGGGAACAAGAGAAACAAGAACAGAAAGCGACATAGCATATCTGACTCTATTACCAGAGGTGCAGATATGTGATAGCGGATACGTGATCTATTAGCCTATATTGTGCATACTGGATGCATATAATCTCATATAGTACATATAATATATGTACATATGTATCTACCCGCAGCCAACATCCTAGTAAGGCCATCGCTTACAGCGGCCGTGGAAAAAAAAGAAAGTGGAAGGGAGAATGCAGGAAAGCGAAGGAGGGTAGAATCCAAGGACACGAATATACATAGTATCTATATCTTGGTTCTTCGGTGCAATACTTGATTTTGTGCAGGAGTTGTTGCAGCAGACCGTGGTAGTGATAATGTGTTGCTCAAATAAAAAAAGAAGGCAAAGCAGCAAGAAATCATCGAAATCAGGCACGGGCATTTCACAACGCTGTTGCGATCTTCACATGGGAACAAGGTCAGGGCTGGGTTGATGGCTAAAGAAAGGGGGCGTGTGAAACTTGTACTTGTACTATTCGTTATAGACCCGTAGGTAGAAGGGGGGGAGTCTCTTAAGGTCTAGGTTTAGCAAACGGCACATAGAACCAATATCTTCTTCTTTTATTGCGTTGTAGTTCTCGTAAAGTGACCAATCAGAGGCCGAACAAGTCAATCATAACATGAAAACAGGGTCATGGACGATTTTCACTTGGCCTTGGCCTTGGCTTTAGAAACCGAGGGACAAATGCCATTTCGCAGCTTGCGAAGTCTAGAACAAATTATTCTTGTGTTCTCTGTGGATCGATGGCTTCTTACTATGGACATGCTTTGATTTTTACTGCCGGAATAGACTTAGCTCTGGCCAAAGGTTGGCGCCACAGGCCTGTCTCTAGAGCCTATAGTTATGATGTTACCTGTAACATTGCGTCAGTAGGTCGAGAAGAAGCTTTGGAAAATGGTCACACCACACCTTTGTAAATATAGAAGAAAGGAAGAAAATGGTACTCGGTGTCTGGCACTCTTTCAAAAAAGGCTTTATATTGCGAATCCGGGCGCAACGCTATGGGACGCCATCTAAAGCCGGTAAGTGGCAGTCTTCTGTGCCTCTCTTCTTTACTGTTTCTTCACTGTAAGAGTACTTGCGATATAGGAAAAGAACAAGCTCAACTTTGGTTTCGGGGTTGCGAACTAGGACCAATCTAGGTCTAGAGACACACCCTGGTAAAAGAGATCTTACCATGTATCTGTAGTCATTGTTTCCGTCCATTGAAATACATATGCTGTGCCCTTTGAGCCGATTATGACAGCAGGAGTTTGGATCTGTTGACCGTGCAAATATTGGAGTCAAGAGTTGATATACGAAGAGTGCAGAAAAGAACACTACATGTAGATCAGAAGAAGTAGCCGACATGACAACACAGTTTGCGAAGAGAGGAATCCGACTGGCCAGATTTTGTCATCACCGACTTTAGAATATCAAAGAGACGGGCTGGGTTGAGTGCCAGCCGAGTCTATAATGTGCCCTCAGCTTGGCGGAAGCCCCATGAAAGGATCATGGACCCCTTCTTCCGCTCTAAACTTGGTCACTGGAGTTATTTCGCCCGGCTTTGGCTGGGAAGATAAATAGACAGAATATCATGAAAAAAGGAAAGAAAAAAATCAAGAGAAGATAATTTCCTATAATGGACTGTGAAGGCCTGGCATATAGCACATAACAAATAGATAAAAGCTAGAATATTAGCAAGAGAAAGAATTATGTAACGGGAGACTCTTGACACCCCTCCGTCTGTAGAGACAGATGGAAAAACTATATACACTGACCCCGTGGCCGTACGTACATAAAACCGAAAAGGGTGACTACATGGACAACTACTTTGTACTTGTTCCGTTCTGCGGACCATGGGCAATGATACATGTACATATGATACAAAACCGACTTAAGCGCAGTGGAAGGTAAGCCCGTAGATGTAAGGGCGGTCCTCAAAGTCGGGGTGAGGTGAGTAGGCGGCGCTTAGCATACATGTACATGTACATACATCTCACGGTCCGGGTATTTGCCTTTTGGCCTCCTACGACTACATAACCCACATATGTAGACATGTCCGGTAGAGGGTACCAGGAGACAACAAGCGGATCATGATGCCAGGCCAGGCCTGCTCCATAACGGAGTAACTCGTCTAGAGGCACAGAGCAGAAAAGGAACTCAAGCAGCCAAATAATAAGGAGCAAAGGAGCCTTCAAGTATTGATGTACATATGACCAGAACGGCACCGGAACCATATCGACCCGTACTGGGCAGAGGCGTCCATAGCTTTCTTCTGCCCTTAACTCTTTCTGGATACTAGACTGGAATGAATGTCATGGAATATCCGAGAAGGAAAGCCCGAAAGGAATCTTTCTAGATGTGATCATTATGCAACTGTCCAAAATCAAAATCCTGGATCGTTCTTTGTCTTGTCGAATCAGGCACTTATATCGAAGATCACTGTCTATTTCCTTTGTAGTGTTCCCTTTTTGTCCTCCTCCCTACAAACTACTTTTGTATCGACCGGCGGAGTTTCTGAATATAGAGTTTCTTTCTATACTTCCACCTAGAGAGAGGAAGACTTGGCATTTTGCCGAATAATTGCTAGACTAAATGTACATACTGTCTCTTCTTTTGCCCAGTTGAATTATCCGCAAATGCAATACCCAATACGAAGCCGCCTATTACCGACCGCAACGCTACGTTTCCAGCCTTTTTTTTTTCTTCTTTTTTTTTGCCAACGGCTCAATCGGATTGCTCTACTCGGCCATACTACGTCAAACTACAGTAGATGCAAAACAGGACACTATTATGATGGTCACCATACACATAGATCCTACTGTAATTGGACGGCGCACCTATTTCGACGAGTCCTGTTTAGCCCCCAATACACCCATAGTGGTGGTGTATCTGGTGTTTGTATATGTAGTTGTAGTAGGTAGCAGATAAAATAGTCAGTCACGGACGAGATTGGCTCATGCTTGTATTGCTTACTGAATGTACGACAATGATGGTGATATGATACGTGTACATATTCACTGTAAGCTTGTGAGGTTGCGTTCGTGATATCATCGTCAGTTCCAGCGGTAAATATCACCGGATTCTTCATATCCGCCCTGGTTCCTCTCCCACAAGATATAAAAGAGGTGTCATGCAAGCGGACATACTCTTAGTGCCGTATGTCCATATCATTTCGAGCAGACACATCACTTCTTATAAAGAACTCCGGAGTCGTAACAGCCAGGTCACAGTGGTCTTGCCAACGTAACGTTGAGAAACGCCAAGGTAGTAGAGCAGCAAAGGCCAGAACAGAAGAATGCGCCCCCATAAATCGCTGTTTTCTGGCAGCGCGAGAAAGGAAAGAAATAGAGAAACTCACTGGACAAGGGCGGTTGTATCGTATGCTCTGCTTCGTTCTTCGGCAATACAATTCCCGGCATTGTGACTCCCACCCGCTTAATTCCATGCTCCCATCACGCTTCCACCCAGAATAGCGCCCTTGTGTTTTGTGCCAGCTCCCGCCTTTCTGCTTCTTCCTGTCTTTGATCAGTTTCCTGTCTAGTGTCTATGGAGACGAAATCGGACCTCCATCTTCTCGTGCTCTTTCTGGTGCTTTCCCCTCTTTGAATGCGTCCCTTCTCCAGACTCCCGGGTCTTGGTTCTGGTTTTACTGCTCATTTACAGTGCTAATTGGTCATTATTGTGGTGAAACTAGCCCCTACCCGAGCATTGAAGCATACATATTGCTTGAATCTCGAATTATTTCGTCCACTTGCTGATGAACGAAGCCGACAACCAAATACAAGAGAAAACGGTGCTAGTGATGTATGTCCTCTAAGCGCTATTGTGATCATGTTATCTCGGAATATAGGAAAACTCGAACCTTCGGCGTTAGACCCGGCTGGCCTAAAGTCACATCCGCTTTTGTAAGAATCATATGTAACCACTACCGTTGATAAGCCAGACTTGATCTGCCCGAAGTAGAGCCACGTATCTACTGATTGTAGAGAAGTACACATAGAAGACTTGGACTGCCACGGCCCGCTAGAATTTGGAATCAGCGGAATCGTGCTAAATCATTGAATCATGGCTGTGATACGAGGAGGCGGGTTGATATATGCTTATAGTAGCAGTACCAAATTCTATCACTTACCGCTATACCCGTAATTCTAAGGTACATGAGGAGTAATGGAAACACATCGGTTCTCTTGGAACCTCCCTTCCCCCAACACGGATTCTACTTGAAACTTCCAATGTCTTGCTGCATTTCTGTTGTTGGCTCATGCCTGGAAGTTGGCCATCAAGTAACAAGTACACGTATATCTTGTGGGATGCGCGACAGCTAAAAAGTCAAATCTCCTACCCAACGCCAACATGGAACTCTCCATCTAGATGCAACAATAAGCCGCTACACACCAGAATTAGGTATCATAGAATCCTCACATACTGGAACTATGTGATCTCTCCGGAAAATACGTAATAAAGTCTTGTTTCCCTACCCTCTTCGGTCCTACTGAGGATATATATATTCTATCCTCACCCCTATGGACTGGATAAACGGACCTATGCTTTGGATGCGTAGAACCGGTCAATGCCGAATGAAAGGGCTTCTTTATTTTCTGAGCTTGGTCTTTCAATATTAGAGTTACTTGGCAGTTGTGTTAACGAAATACTACTCAGTCCCTCCCCTTCAAGTTCGCTTATTGGCGCGCATGTCCAGCCAGCGCTTTTGGGGTTTTAACAATTAACATTTACATATCTACGCTTGCAAGGTTTAGATCATTCCAGGTCTATCTGAGTACAAATATACGCTATTATGTATACATGAGTCTATCACAGTCAGCATTCTCATTGGCAGCGAGAGAGTATTGTATGAGATACGGAAGTTGTGAACTTGGGACATTTGTATTGCTATAGGCAGACCGTGACTAATAGGCTTGTGAACGGGGTTTCTCATACAGTTTCTGATGCTAACTCAAGGCGCAGCAAAGTACTGCAGCAGAATATCACTGGGTCATGTAGAAATCCCGTTCCATTGGACTGGCACTGCTAGGTCAACAAAAGACAAGACTAACTACGGCGTGACACACCAGCGAAGTCTGACAATAGTAAGATCCAAAGCTGACAAATGCCCTATCACATTCTTGTATGTACATAGATACGTACTTACATATAGATGATGGTGCTATACCAGGAATATAGTGGCGTTATATCCTTACCAAATGCTCATCGATAGGGCAAATCACCATACCCATCGAGTGTACTTTGGCTTATGACACGGAGCAAAAGACCATCTTTCTTATGCTTTGTTCCTTATTCCTATAGATATATTAATTTCTACTGTAGACTGAGGTCTAGGTCTGGGATAGCGGCTTCACATCAAATAGTAAAGTACGCTACAATGCTGAGGATGGCATCCCAGCCCACTATCACATATCTTGTCGTTCTTTGGGAATATGAACTCACTAGCGCGAATACACGCACATAATTGTAAGTTGATATATGTTTTCTCCGCCTTAGTGTGTACCCGTTGTCTTAGTACCGTACACACTCACACTCGGGTATCAACTTGGATCCTCCATCTTTGTGCTCTTTGTGTTCGCCGTCCTCTGATGGGCGTGTGCATAAATCTTGATCTTCCCAGCTACTTGTCGTTGTCTTCATGGTAGTGTTGACTAGACTAAGGCGGGCAGTAAGCGCCGTGTATGTATCGTGGAAGTGTGACTTGATGGCTAGTTCATTATTAGTAAACACATAAGTCAGCCCCCGTCTTCAGGCTGGTCCAATTAGTCTATTCTCGGCGTACTAAGTATGTGTCTATGGAAACCCATTGTCAAAGTACACAGCATACTGTGACCAAGAAAGCTAGCTCACGTATCCCGCCCCTCCTTTATTGCCTAGATGTTTGTTAATCTGAATATCTCACTTGTCTAAGTCCGACGGGGCAGCGTTGATTTGCATAGATATATAAGTAATTGTGAAAAAGACAACACTCATTTGCGGATGTTGTCAAGCATGTGAGCAAGAATGGGAAAAGATATGGCCTTTCAATATAGAGTCTGCATACATGACAAATGGTGTAGTGACATTGTGTACACGACGGTTCTTTGCCACAATCTTGCCGAGATGAAAACGGGATAGAGAGCGAGCAGCGAGATATGACTGGTACGCCTATCATATCCTTCTCCATATCACCATGCAGGGCCAGCACGATGATGTCGGTAGTGCCGTGATGTCTACACCCATTCAAACAAAGGTATCTCCATCTTGCCTCGTTTGTTATAGTACATTTCCTTCGGAACATTGACACGAGAGAAGTCCTAACCATCCACATGCCTTCCTTTTGTCCTAAGCGAATATCCCGTGTCCGTAGCAGCACTAGGTTACTAGGTTCTTTACGTTCATGACAATTGTCTTCGAATGGGCAGCTAAGTCAGATATCTGATTCGCCGATGACTACTACTTGCCGTATGGAATCAACCTTCCGTGCTATACTGCAAAGACGGGGATCTTCGCAGCCCATAGCAACACTGTGGCTATGTAGAATCCACAATGCTTCCCGACGATATACAGATAGTCCATGGAATAAAGTCAAGGTAAAATAAGAGATGCGGGGAATGCCGGATCAAACCATGAACGATTCTCAAGCGTCATCTTGCCGTCAGAGTAGATGTGTCTATTTATCCGACTGCACCATTGAGAGTTGTAGCACGACTGACACTAGCTGATGAAAGTATAGATAGAATCCCAATAAATCATGTATGATAGTGTATAGAATGCATATTCGTCTATGATATACGTTAGTATACCTACGAAACGAAAGGACATATTTACTCCTAATGGCCAGCCAAAGGAAAGTGGCTTTACCAACAGAACTAACACTACCCCCCGACCTCTAGCATATGTATCTGGCGGGTTCGTTCACACGGCTCAAGATATCATGCCGGGCCTAGGCTCGCGGCCAGAGAACCGACAGGATAGGACTTTTCCTCCTAGCTCAGATTACGGATACAATATGCAGGCTGGGATCTGGCACTAGCCCCCTAGCTCGTGGGTTCTGGCCGTGAGACTTGTCAAATCGGAGAAACAAACGGAGCAGAAATAAAAGGGAACAATAGGATGGATGGGGTGACTGAGACTTGCATATATTGAATCCAGGTGTTGGTCTGTCAGCCCGCACTATGCCTATGCCTATATATCTGTAGTTGTATACATGTGGACGTGGGTATAGATGTATGAATCTCAGGGCTTTCTACATACAGCCAGCTAATGCCATATCTGTACGTAGACTAATCTTTGAACCACAGTAAGACGGATACAAATGTATCATAATTTGAGATACTGTCGCCACGACGGCATTAAAACACAAGACTATGGAAACTATCTGTCAGTGTGTAGACATTTCATATGGGACATACCATGCATGCTTACCTCGAACTAGCTCATCACACCAAGTCTTTCATGGTGGCGTGCTGAGATTCATAATTAATGTGCTGTGCTTTGAGTCAGGCGTACGGCTCCCTGTTAACGCTAGTTTACATTCGGTTGTTCTACTCGCAGATTAATCGTAATGGAGGTTTAGCAAGCGCATATAAAAGACAAAAGAGTTGTGTAGTCCGATATCCCACTGTTCCTCTATAGGTAATATCCGTTAGTCTAGCCCGTGATTTGGCCTCTTTTGGTTAGCATTTATTAGTACGGGAGGCAGAGATATTTATCTATACAGAAAGTTGTAAGCATACTGGAAAAATAAAAAATTGTTACGCAAATGAGTACAAAAACACGAATTTGTTACCGAAAGAATTATGATCGGTTACTAGATGTAGCTAGCCAAACAATAAGCGCACGTATCGGATTTCTTGAAGATACCCAAAAGCAATACTTGCCGTTTGAGGACGACATGCTAGTAGCAATGCAGCGCAGCTGATAGTAAACTGCATGGTGTCTGCATGTATCTATGTGTGTATGTATACATACAAATGCACCCTTATTTGTCAACTTGAAGTCTCTGTTCGCTATAAGATGTGAGTAAAAGGGGGGGAAGAAAATAACGGCGTTACACTAGCTAGACAAGAAGCGGCTTAAATGTACATACAAGTCTTCATACACTTATACAAAGTTATCATAGCGTCTGTCTGCGTTATTGAGCGACTTCACTACATTCAAGACAAAGATATCTATAACTAGATGTATCTGTGTAATACACTCTAGTAACAGAGCGGCAACCCCATAAATGGCCAATTCAATGAATGTGCTCGAAACATGTAAATCAATGGCACTCTAGGTGAAATAGTGATAAAATAAAATCAAAATTGTTCGCTTTTTTGCTGGTGTTGATAACTGTATATCTCAGTCAGCCGTGATAGTTTCTTCCAATACAGTTAAACTCAAGACACATATAACCCAAGATCATTCCTATAAAACAGATAGTGCCAGTATACAAAACAAAACATAACTCAACGAAGACAAAGTGAGCAAAAATCCAAGATAGAAGAAACAAGAAGCACTCAATAGTTCGGTTTGTGCTAGCTAACTTCGATTAAGGGTTGACAGGTTGCGATGGTGGCGCGGGGCTCTCCCATAGGTGAGCACCAGCTTCACGAAGTAGATTTGCTGAGGCAACATTTCCTGAGTTCATGGCGACGAAAAGTGCTGTGTTGTTAGCCCGGTTTCTGATATGGACATTGCCGCCGCGAATTAGAATAAGGCGTAGAATTCCGATATCAGGACAGACAGCGGCCAAGTGAACTGCAGTGTTGCCAGCATAATCAGACTTCTTCAGCATTTCCAGCTCATCACCGTCGAGGATCTCGGTTACAGTACGTAAGTCGCCTCTCTTGATAGCATAACCCAGAGCAGTGAACTCGTTGTCTGTAGTAGACAAGCGGGCAACTGCATCGTCGATGTTGCCGGCCGGATGATGGAAAACGGGGGCAAGCTTTTCAGTCATCTCTCCCCGGATAGACTCAGACATGCGCTTGCCAACCTCGGCGGATGTGATTCCTGGGATAGCAAGAAGGTAAGACAGCTTGGTAAGGGCAGCTTCGATAGTTAAATCAAGGCCGAAGATAACGCCGGCACGTCCCAGCTCGGTACCGGGGCCATAGACCGGAGAGACAAACCCGGATGGACACTGAGAAACATTGACAATGACAGTGCCGCGTTCGACACCCTCGCGGATAACACGAGTGAAGCTACCATCAACGCCATGGGGAGCATTGCCCATACCGAAAGATGCGAGAACCAGGCCGCGAAGGCCAGGAGCCTTGAGAACCGACTCGACCATCTCAGGGCGGATACCAGGGAACACCCACAGCAAAGCAACATTTGCTGTATCCATGGCCTTGCTGATATGGAACTCGGCAATACGCTTGGGTCTTTGAATGAGACTCCAGTTGACATCAACACCGAGACCGTTAATCTTGGCGAGAGGCTCGCAGTTGGGGCTCTCAAAGGCGTTGAAGTTGGTGGCGGAGGTCTTGGTGGTTCTGTTGCCACGGAACAACTTGTGGTTGAAGAACAAGCATACCTCTGGGATGACAAAAGTGCCCGCAATAATCAAAGAGCCCAAAAGGTTGTCTACAGCATCGGACTGCAGAGAGAAGATGGAAGCCTGTGAGCCAGTGAGAATGACGGGCTTGCCAAGATCTAAGAGCATGAATGACAGTGCTGAAGCCGAGTACGATAGTGAGTCGGTTCCGTGAAGGATTACGAAGCCATCGTACAGATGGTAGTTGTCCTTGATAGTCTGGGCAACTTCAACCCAGCCCTCAGCCGAGATTGAGCTAGAGTCCAACAGCGGGGAGAATTCTAGCAAGGAATAGCGCACATGTCGGGCATAGGCTGTGGGAGGCGTGCGGAGAGAAGGCAGGGCCAGTTCCTTGCCGTCTTTATAAGCCTTGAGTGAAACTAGAGAGCCGTGTCAGTCAAGCAGCAAGGGATACATTTACGGGCAAAGGCCGGGATCGAGAGTGCGGGCAGGCTTACTAGCAGGGGTCGACATGTCGTTGAAGTTGGGACGCGGAGCCATGGCCTTCTCCATGAATCCGCCCATCGGCAACAGGCCATCGGCCGACGGCTGCATGCAAATTGTGCCGCCGGTGCCGATTATGAGAACCCGGGACTCGGGGACGGAGATGTCAGCATTGACCTCCTTCACAGGCAGGATAGGCGGCATGGACATTTTGGCTCTATTTTTTTTGGCTTATAGATTTGAAAGGCGCTCGAGTTGGCTGCAATCTTTGCTAGCTGGGCTGTGGGTTTTTTTGAGCCTATACAGTGATCAGATATGAATATCGACAGAACGATAAACGGCAGAAAACCCCCGATAAGAAAACTCTTTGTCCGCCACAATCACAAAAAAAGGTGTAAAGCTAGCACAAAACAATAGCACAGCTGAAAAGGCTGAAGAAAACAATAATATTTCTTGTAAAGACCGAATCTCTAGGGAACAAAGCAGCAATATATTAGGCTAGACAAAGGCCAAAGAACATCATGTTCTTGACTCCTCATTTTCTCTATTCCTTTACACTCTGTCGGTTGAGAAAATTTGGAAAATTTGATGTCCCATGCATTCGCGCTTTACCCTTCACTGCAATCGTTGACATAACGGTTCCCTAGGTTCGGTCGACCAACCTAGGCTATGGCTTCCTTCAACCGGGCCTTGGCTTCCTACGAATACTCACTATTACGTACATTGGAGAACATTTTTGTAACTCGGAAGTTTAAGGGCGACTCTGAAATTTACTGTCGTGTAATAGAAATCCAGTACAGCTTGTAGAAGTAACCGAATAGCTCTTTATAAGGTTTGTTTACCACCTTATGCAAGACAGTGCCCATTCGTGTCAGTATCATCCCGCTTGAAGCTTCCTAAGCTAATGCGTTAGAGCTCGTAAATTGCTCGGCAGTCGAAGAGCAAATCAACTAATGCGAAAACTAAATCATGTCAGCGATCCAATGTCAAACGTACTCGCTACGACAATCCTTTAGCGCGTATATGTAGTTGTACCAAATGCCTGTTTCTGTATATAACATAAGCGTACTATAGCATTAGTTGCACATTCTTGTACTCCATACTTTCAATACGGGGTAAACAGGTCAGGAGGGCCGGCCGGCAATCCGATAACGGATTATAGCAAGACATTTATCGTTTATCGGGGGTTAATTGCAAGTCACCACGGAGTTGCCACGCCGCAGCCGCATCTGTGGGTGAAAAAGGGACATAATATCATATATACATTACCTGTATACTGGAGACGGGTCAATGCTAGATTTAGTGGAAATAATCAAACACGATCTTATATCAAGATAATACCTAAATACAGATATGTAGTTATGGTAGCTCTTCTAAAAGGCGTAATTGCTTAAACTAATCATCCTAAGTGATTTTGTGTCACTTGAAATAGAGATATTGCTTATAACTCATATGAATTTATTAAACTACAAAATTTGATGGACGCAACTACTTTTTTCGAATTTTCAATCAACTATTGACTAATACTGTCCGAAGTTGTGTCAAATTCGGAGTAAAATGCCGACTGGACTGTGTTCAGTTTAGTGAATTTGAAACCCTATCTTTGCAAACACTTAGGGTCCGACACCAACAAGGTTAATTGTCAACAACTCCACAAGGCTAGATTAGCTGCAAGGCTACGGATGGGATCATGGCTAGGATTTCGGGACTTCTAACAAGTAGCATAGCAAAACACGCTGGACTATAACGTCACGTTATCAATGCCCACGCTTAGTCTATCTTGATTTTATAATCGGGTTCACCCTAACCATATTTCTAACCAGACCAATTCTAATTCAACATGAACGCGCCCGATCGGTAAGCATTTCCTGATATTCTATAGCTAAACATGATATACTAACTTCACAGTACCGAACTCTTCCTTCTTGGTGAAGGCGAGAAAAAGGTTGAGGAGAAGCCTTTTGCTGGTAAGCTGAACAATGATGTCCGCAATCATCCATTGAATCGTACACTAACTGTCCGTAGGCTTGCCTCACTGCTCCGACTTCATCCTTCGCAAAGAAGATCACACTATTGGCAACTTGCTTTCCGAGCACCTGAAGAAGCACAAGAATGTCATGATGGCCGGTTACAAGAGTAAGATTTTGTTTTCTAAATACCGAGGGTGAAAAATTATTGACAACCATTTTTAGTTGGTCACCCTAATGTGCCTGAAATGTTCATCCGTATCCAGACAGATGGAACAATCTCTCCCCGCGAGATTCTCATGGAGATCATCAAGAAGCTTATGCGTGATCTTTCCACCTTTAGCAACGAATTCACCCGCGAATGGGAGCTGCGTCGCATGGTTTCTGCAGGAGACAGCTTGCACTAAGTGCTCGGATGCTAACCCATCCGGGAGTCTTGTTGATGTACACAAGACGATGCACAATGCTTGGAACTTGATTTCATAATGATTGTCTTTTGTTTTATAGCGGGTAGGCGTTTCACGGATCACTTAGGCCATCATTGATCATAGCTCAATGATATAGGCTTCGGATTTTGCACTTATATTGCCTTGTTTTCTTTTTGGTATATAGATAGAACTACACCATGCAATCTATCGCAGGGACATACCCTCAAAATGCAAGACACCAACAACATGGGATTCTGGGATTCTGGAAACCCGGGTATTCATTCATGTATTCATGGGGTCATTACTAAACATTATGATTATGCCGAGGCAGCAACAGGGCCTTCACCACCAGGTATCAACTGTATGGTCATGTTAGAAGTTTGCAAGATGACTGAAGAGGGCGAAACGTGTGACTTACCATGCAGACATTGTTACCATTAAGCAGGATTTTGGGTAACTTGGTTTGGTTACCAGAGTAGTCGCTATAGAAAGTTAGTTTTTCGCACATGTAGAGGATTATTTGTTCAAGTCAACATACAACTCAGTGACATCTTCCAGGACCATGTCTGATAAAAGGGTTAGCTTTGAATTATGGAAATGGTGGTATTTCAAGATGATACATACTAACATAATCATCAAAGCCAAGAAGGGTTCCGGAAAACTCTATGCTTAATGTTAGGATATTGCGTGGAAGCATATTTAGACAATGGATGAAACGAACCCTTTTCGCCCTTCATGATGACCCAGATGCGGGAGCCAACGCACTTGTCGATGAGCTCTGTGAAGCAAATAGTTAGCCAGTGTTCAGATACACGAGATACAGTGATGATTGATGGTTACCTAATGGAAGAAGTTGAGAGGCCATAGTGAGCGATGTGAGATGGTGAACTTCACTGTGAAATTGCACGTAGGTAAAGATAATTTCAAAGTGTGATGAAAACCTCGAAATGTGCCTACATCACTAGCTTTTACTGAGGCCTTAACCTATTGGCCATTCATCGTGGCAAAGCATAGCAAACGGAGTCTGCCTGGCAGCTGGCGCATGCCTCTCTGGCAGCTGACAGACAACGCTACATAGAGCACGGTCAATCCTTAGGTTTGTCTTAATAGGTCTTAGTAAAGAAAAGAAGATGGAAAATAGAGAGAAAGGGCTTTCTATAGCATACAAATATACAACGGGGTCATAAATCCGACTGCAGGTTAGAGGGGCGTTCTTGATCCCGCGCTGCATCAACATAGCAAGGAAAATAGATCCAAACGGCGTAGCCATTCTAGGCACCAACGACGACAGCCTATTTCGCTTCTGGCGGATTGCATTGTGCATTGCATTATACAAATACTCTGGAGACAGAGACAGCCCTATATCGCTAGAAAACTGCCGCTCCTGGATGATATAGCGGAAACCCAGCCGTCTATCATGATGGCTTTCGGACGAGGAAATGCTAATGCACGGGCGAGGCTTTCTGCTAGTGCTTCAAACGGAGGCTTCCACAACCAACAGCCCACCTACTACCCCCACCGAAACCATATCGGCGCCTCCTCTACTATGGCGTCCGTACCCGGCATGATTCCCGGCTTACAACGCTCGTTGTCGCAATCTCCCGCGCTGCTTTCGTCTCGCCTGAACAATAGCTCACGAGATCCACAGGCTGTGCTTTCAGCGTCGTTTCTCGGGCTCGCCAACCCACGACCGCTTACAACCTGGACGCCTGATCGGGGAATCCGTTTCGCGAGCTCAGTTCAGTCAGTTGCTCCTAGCATGCTGGATACTGACGATGTGATTGCTATGTCGACTCCGATTCGTAATTCTAAGCAAATTATACCTCCCGAAGAAGACGAAGAGGACTCAAACAAATATGCTTCGTCGGCTAGAAGCTGGAAATCTGCTCCGGTCCGGGAATCCCCTACACCGATAGACCCGGATGAACCCCCAGTTAGCTCGCTGCCGTTCAATATGCCTAAAGATTTATATGAGGCAGCACGCGATGCTACCAAGTTCACGCAAGGTTCGTTCTGGAGCTACTCGCTATATCGTGGCCCACCCGACGCCAATGGCCAGCCAACGAAGGTTCAAGTCCACTATTGCCGTAGCAGGCACACTATGGAACGTACTGTTAAGCGGTACTTCATGAACGAACCTGTTATTGGCCTGGATCTTGAATGGATTTCTGAATCGTCACGTTGGGACGGCGTACGGAAGAACGTTTCTCTGATACAGATTGCTAGTCCCGGCCACATTGCACTCTTTCATGTTGCGCTCTTCACAGAGCCAGATGATGAATTAATGTCTGAGTCTCTGGAGCGTCTGCTTGGAGACGAAAATGTGCGCAAATGCGGCGTCTGCATCAAGGCTGACTGTACACGCTTAAAGACCTTCCTTAATGTAGACGTGAAGGGTATCGTCGAGCTGAGCAACATGCAAAAAGTTATCAAGCACACTCCGGCAAGGGAGTTCAGTCTTATCAACAAGAAGACAGTTAGACTTGCTGACCAGGTACAAGAGTATCTCAAACTTCCACTCTTCAAAGGAGAGGTCAGAACTGGAGATTGGTCTGTACCATTATCTATCGCCCAAGTTATTTGTGAGTTACACTCATTGGTCTATAGTTCCATGTTATTTTTTACTGATCTGTGATAGACTCTGCCTCCGATGCTTATGCTGGTATCCAACTTTACCAGGTTTACGAAGATATACGGCTGTCACTAGACCCAGTACCACCAGCGCCACACTTTGCAGAACTTGGCCTTCCTATCCCGGTCCTTGACGAATCTGATATGAAGAAAACTAAACGCACTAAAAGAGTTACCGTGACGTCTGCTGTTGCTAGCTCCGATTCTGTAATCAAGTCTCAAAATGCCATCGAAGAGACTACCCTTGATGAATCAAGTTTAGCTGAAAGTACTGAGTCCGTCATAGTTGAGGCGATAGAGACACATACCATAACTAAGACAGAGCAAATCGAAGTAGCACCTACTCCAAAGCCAGTCGTTGATACGACACCAAAGACCGATCCAGTTCTCCCAGAAGTGGCTTTGTTGGATTCACCTATCTTTGAAGACCGCGATACAAATTTGGAAGCTCTGGCTAAAGTGTTTGACATTGAGAAGTTGGAACTTGCTCTAAGAGACACTGTTCACTTTGAACCTGACGAAGAGTATTGTTCTTACGACGAGATTGACCGCGATGGCTTACTCAGTGATTCCCTATCGTGGGCCAAATCATATCTAGAGAAAACGACGGCAGATTCGAAACTTAGAATCCCATTCTTGCGCGCTTTTTATTTATGGCATGAACGAGGACATTCACCGACGGATATTTCCAAGATGCTGCGTGAGCCGCCTTTGGCACTAGTCACTGTTACTTCTTACATCATGGAAGCCATCAAATCCGAGAGCTTCGAATATGACGTGCAAAGGCTTCAAAAGGAAGTAGTCCCGGGTCTTTCTGCTTGGCACAAGCACCTCCGGTATAAGGCCATTCTCCCACCAGAGGTTATCGACCTTGATAAACAAGGCGTCCCTATGAAGGGCCTTATGATGAGAGTGGCGCTTGAGCGAGCTATGAAGTCATTGCCACCGATGGATGAGATGGATAAGATGGAGGCCTTTGTCTCACAAAACGATATTCCAAAGCATGTCATCGATTCTCAACCACCGGCTAACAAAATTGTGGTGGAAGAGGCTTCCGATTTCTCGGATATCACTGAAGCTGCCGCGGCTGTACAGGCAATTCAAACTACGGAGAAGGAACAAGAAACTATGGTGAATATAGAAGATGAGTCAACACCAAGTGGTTTAGTGGAACCTGTAAATATCGAGGTAAAGGAAGCTGAAGATGATGTAAATATGGAGCAAGAGGTGGATGAAGTCTTAACTCAGACCCCGCCATATGATGAGAGCGACTTTGTTTGTTACGACAATATACGACCGATGGAATAATGTCAATACGATATGCGATATCCCAGTGGCATCGAGGGAGACGAATGAAGTCAACGGCATATACGAGAGAAGGAAGATAAGGTCTGATTAATCAATTCATGATACCACAGAACAACAACAGTAAATATAAGAGGGAACATCACTACTCAACCCTTAGCAAGTAACAAGTGGCAAAACAGATATGTGGGAAAGAAACATTGGAAAAAGCCCCGGGAAAGATGACATGCTGAATATCAAGATTTACATCGAGATTAAACAAAAAGTGTATAGAAATTCAGGACTGTGTCGTACAATAACAGCTCTACAAAGACTTCATGATAACCAACTAAATGGACCTTGAGAAGAAGACGTGTCGAAAAATAGTGCGATATATAGACATAATCATTATGGAAGTACAAACAACGTCAACTAGCTCACAGAGCCAGATTGTACGAGTATTCATCCTCCATGTTTTGGCTAACCCAAAGAACGACACAGCTAGAAGCAAAGAGTTAGTAAATGGTATATTTCATAATATTTGCAAAAAAAAATGAGAACAATCTCAGCTTACCTTAGTCCAACAAGGGCATTCGAAACAACGTTTTCAATGCCCATGTTTAGTGCAGGCATCGCGACGCTTGGAACCGCATATTTGAGCACAAACACCGTCACGCCACCAGCCATACCGCCGGCTAGCGCAGCAAATCCGAGGAACAAAACAACGCGCGCCTGCCAAGCAACGTCACCCGAGTATCCAATAGAGTCGGCGCTCAAGCGCTGTTTCTCGACCGAGTTGATGATCAGCATGCCGAGACTGCTGAATATGAGTGGAAGCCAATCGGCAAACGAAACGTGCACATCTGTGGCGTTGCGAGCGGATTTGGACCAGACGGCCGAGTCCAGCATGATGTAGAAGGCTAGAGAGAACTAAATATTGTAATAAAAGAAGTGACATAAGGTTAGCGCATGCGCTGAGGAAGGCAAGGCGGAATAGGATGTCGTACCAGGCCACCAGCAGTGTAGACGCCGCCATTGCGGGCCATGATGCTGTTCATCCACTCGGGACGGCGGAACTTGAAGAGGCGCTCGGTGTCCATGACGGGCGGGAGTCGGTAGTGGGAGGTTGAGCTTGAATAGGTCGAAGACGTGGATTTCGACGCAAGAAGCTAGGCGTCGGGTAATTCGGCGTCAAGACTGTTGCGTAATCTGGAGATGTTTCGACCAGCGAAAGAAGGAGACGAGTCGGCGTGAATGGAAGGATCGCGTAAATATCGCGGCAATATCGCAAGAGAAGATACGACTCTAAAATCACGATAGATTTGGAAATAGGCAGATGGAGCTTCTGTGGATAGAGATAAAGCGCAAGAATCAAGTTCGGAGGGTCAATTGGCGTCGAAAGTCGCTTCTAACTGGTTGACCGAGCGTTGGCTTTGAGTAGTTGCAGCTACAGGGTTCGTTGCTCGGTACTGCTTATGTGGAGTCCTTCTCAGAGCTGCTGTCAGCTGGCAAGACTCATAGGCTGCAGCTGACGCCCCGCTGTTCCGACACGTCCACGTCTGTGATTGGCTGAAGCTCCTGCTCCAGATGTCGTCGACTTCGACCTACTTAGAGGCTAGTTGAAGCAAGTCGTCGAACATCACTTTGGAGCTCTGGGACCGGTTAAGCTATTTGTTTTTATGTATTGAGCCTAAAATCTGCCTGTCCGATTCATCCAAAGGTCACGACGACTTCTGATACTTGTCTCGATAGCCCTCGAATTTCAGCATCCCCAAGAGTTCCCCTGCTTTTGCAGCTGGGCGTCTTGTTTTCGTTCTCAACATCCCGCCGCCCCTCCAACTTCTCCGACCTGATATCTGTCGAATTACCATGTGACAGCGGCATTCACTATCCACTCGAACCTCCGTCTCTCATCATCCGCCCTTAATTCATCTAATCACCGACTACCCGCAGTCTCCATAATGTCTTCTAATAGGCAGTTTACTCCGCCAAATGGGCGGCCAACGCAACCACGTAGCAACGGCTATGGCAGCTTTGGCCCTGCGCAAACCCAGCAAATATCACAACGAGACCCAAACCCGCCACCGGGCGACTACGATCCATACAACAGCAACGGTGGAGTAGCCGTTCCTCCTTCACGTGGCCGGCCCATCGGCGACCGCTCAGCGCCTCCACGGCCAGCCCCGCCTGGAGGAGGTGCTGGTATGGACATGCGCAACGGCAGCTACGGTTACGCCAATGGCAATGGAGGAGGCGCTAGCTCTGGCAGCTCCGCGGCCCCTAGCATGCGCTCTGCGCGCGAACGATTCGACTCGCCCGGCGGTGTCTCCCTAAATAATGGCAATGCCCGCTCGAGATCGCCACAGCCTGGTATGCAACAACCAGTGCCACCCTCGCAGTCTTCTATGCGCGCCATGCCGAGCAGAAATCGTCTCAACGACCGGATGAATATGCGCGACGACATTTCTACCCAAAGCATACAGCAGTCCCGCTTGCAGCAACAAGAAGCTGTTGCCGAGCAGCAGCGGAGGGCACCCGAGAGTAATGCCGAGCGACAGATCAACCAAGTTCTAGAATATATCCGCAAAGAGTGGCCTGCTCTTTGTGCTAATGACTGTGTCCCAGTGCAGCTGGCTCTGCAATTGCTAGACAATAGCTCTGTTGGACGCGCTCATGAGTATCGGAATTTCCAGAAAACCCACGACATGTTGCAAAGCTCGCTCAAGGGTATTGTCCATGAACACCATCAGGGTTTCAACAGTTCTATTGGTACTTTTCATCAGATCCAAAACAGTATCCAGGCTTCACAGCTTCGGGTCGCTAGCTTGAAAGAGACATTAGTAGGAGCTAAAGTCGGCCTGTGCAACCCTGATCCAGAGCTTAAGAAACTCTCGGTCATGTCACAGATGTACGATGGCTTGATTCAAGTTCTCGACCAGTTGGAAGACCTACGTTCTGTTCCAGATCAACTCGAAGCCCGTATCTCCGAGAAGCGGTTCCTAACTGCGGTCGATGTTCTCCAGAATGCGTTACGGAAACTGCGCAAGCCGGAACTCGACGATATCGGCGCTCTGAGCGATCTCAGAAGTTACTTGGCGAATCAGGAGACTGCTTTGATGGACATCTTGGTGGAGGAGCTACACGAACATCTTTATCTGAAATCCCCGTACTGCCAGGAGCGGTGGCAAGGCATCGCCAAGCACCATGGTCCAATGTCTAGTGGCTCAGATCTACTGCCCTTCGAGCACATTCTTGATGGTATCGACTTCGAGAAGCCGGTTGTCGAAGATCCTGCTAAGAACCCAGAAGCAGATACATTTGAATACATCGGTCTACTAGTTGAATCTCTCAACAAACTTGGTCGCCTACAAAACGCTGTCGAAAACCTCAAACAACGGTTACCAGTTGAGCTATTCCAGATAGCTAACGAGACAGTCAATGAGGTTGATCAACGGCATCCTAGTTCCCTCAGGGGTGGAAACGGAGGCAATAGTAACAGCAATGGACTTGGAATCTACGGTAACCGCGAAACACAAATGCGGGCAGATGTCATCTACGATCTTTTGTGGACTCTATATGGAAAATTCGAAGCTATTGCTGAAGGCCACAGGATGTTCCATGAGTCTATCAAGGCTCTTATCCGTCGCGAAGGTGCTGGTAACAACAGTGCCCTCCTAGGAAGTTTCAAGGAGCTTTGGAACCTATACCAAAACGAGATACGTACCCTTCTCAACTACTACGTTACTAGCGATGCCGACGTATATCAGTTTAGCTCAACTCCCAATCCCAGTACCGGCAACGGAAAAGTGGACGTTAGTAGAGACCACCTGTTCCGATTTGGCGACACCGATGCGAAGGGTGCAGAGCTCACAACTGAGATGGAAGCTTTGGATGCCATCATCCAGGCCGCGGTTCCTGGCCTAACAGACCGCGAAAAGAACGACAAGAAGTCGGCTCTCGGCACCCGCAATAACCAAAAGAACGCGAATGCCGGGTTTGGTGATCGGGGAGGCGTCGGCACTTACAAGAGTTTGGTTGACCCTAGTGTCTTCAACATGAGTCTATTGTTGCCACCTACACTCGTGTTCCTCCAACGTCTGAAGAGCATCGTGCCTCCAGGGTCTGATCTTGCAACTTCAACGTTGACATCGTTCCTAGACAACTTTCTAGTCAACGTCTTCCAACCTCAACTAGACGAAACACTGGCAAAGCTATCAGATACGGTGTTCAACGAGATTGACGCTTTCCAGCAGGACCAGAACTGGTCATCTGTGGCCAAGAAGCCCATCTTTAAAGGAACCATATCGTTCTTCACGATCGTCACGGCCTTCTGTCGGATGTTAGGCACAATCCCTCACGACCAAGCTCTAAGCTCACTACTTGTTTCGCAAATGATGCGATACTATGACCGGGTATTCACTTGGTTCAAGGGCCTCGTCACCAAAACACAGGAGCAACAAAATGTCCCAGACGACAATAGAGATCTCCGTGCATGTGCTCGGTTTGCTTTACAGGGAAGTGAGATCAACGATATCATCCAGACGCGCTGGAATGGAGACCTCAATGACATGGCCCTGCTTCAGAAGGAGACCGACCTGCTGGTGGGTTATGTTACGCGGAATAAGCTTGAGCCTAATGATATCATTCAAGATCGAGACACTATTTCGTCTCTCTGTTTGATATATACTAGCATGAAATGGCTTGCTACCAAGAGTCAGAGTCTACGTCATATCACTCGCCAAGAAACGGATACTTCTAGAAGCAGTATCCCGCGGGCAACTAGCCAGCGCTGGTCTCTGATGAATGATAAGACTACCGATGAAGGTGGTCCTGTATACCTACCGTTGACTCAAGAGACGGTGCAGTAAGCGAAGATCTCATCCAAACCTAGAGCTGGATAACAAATATACTAATGATTGATTCATAGGACCTTTGACCGCATTGTCACATCATACGAGGAGCTTGCCGGAACAGCACTACGGACTTTACACATGGAGATTCGTTCCCAGATCATGTACTCACTAGGTGTAGTCATGTCACCCAAGACAGCCCCATACATCCTAGACCAGGATGTCTCGGAGCCTGATCCGCAGATTCTCAAGCTCAACGGAGAGCTCGTGTCCTACGACGAAACTGTGTCTCGGTTCCTCCACGCCCGAGAGGCCCACTACATTCGGAGTGGCTTGGGCCGATTAGTGACGGGAATCCTTGTTGCCAACGCTCCTATAGCATCACCAATGAACGCTCGTGGATGTGGAAGAATGCAACTGAACATTCTTGTCCTACAGCAGAATCTGAAGAACGTCGAAGATGGTGTTGATCTAGCTCGGGCGGCAAACTACTTCGGCATGTTTACGCGCGGCGCCGATAAGATCTTAGAGGCCGCGAAACGTATGAAGGACTTGCCTGAGTCGGAACAGTTCACCTACGACGAGCTAAAGAACCTCTTTGACCTGTGTCACAGTGAACAGCTAGCTGATCCAGAGCGTGGTGTGGCTTCTGCAGCCAAGAGACAGATGGCCGATAAGATGCTAGTACTCAGCGAGTCAATGTGGCAATCATGATCATAACTCTTAATGTACATACATACATAGACCCAGAGATAATCATAGAGGCATGGAATAGAGACAAGACAGAACATGGCAATATTTGATATATGCAAACAAGAAGACATGACTTTCAAAAAGACAAGAAAAAGAAAAATGATCGAATCTATCCTCCGCAGATACGCGGACACGCTGTGAAAGCAAGATAAGTACAAGTACATATGCAATATAACTAAAGTGAAACGCCCCAACACCGTGATTGAACTTCCTTTTTTTATCTACAAGCGTCCACGGCCTATCAAGACGTTGGAGCGCCTGTATATCAGGTCAGATGCTTTCATCTCATTGCTCCCCCTTTTACTCGGTGTTCAAGGCGATATCTCCCGCTGTGTTCAGCTGAACCTTCTTGTCCTCACCACCCGACGCCAGACCCCACGACTCATCCCAAGCCAACGCGAGCACCTTTGCGCCCTCGCCAGCCTCGGGTAGTTTCTTGCCCTTGAGCCACTCACGGGGAACAGTGAAGATGGGTTCCGACACTGAGCCACTGCCCTCATCACGCGTACCTTGTCTCACACTACGCAGATCCCAGATCTTGATAGTACCATCCCACGAAGCAGATGCCATAGCGTAGTCTTTACCGGGCGCAGCAGCGACAGCTGAGACCATGTTGGTGTGACCACGTAGAGTCAGCACGTTGGGAGCAGAGGTGCTTTCGCGGGGATCCAATAGGGAGATGTGGCGTGCTGATGAACCGGCGGCGAGAAGAGGAGAAGAAGCACCGAGGGAGGTCACGCAGAGAAGCGGGTGCATGGTCATTAGCGAGCTGACAGTGCGGCCGGTGGTAAGATCCAGAGTCAGCAGAGACTTGTCGCGAGAGACTGAGTACGCTACGGTTTTGTCAGCGGGGTGGAAGATGGCTTGGGTGACCGGGTCGGAGTGGACGTTTAGCATAGCTAAAGAACCACGTTGGGCTACAGTAACGCTAGTCTTGAGCTTCTTTATAGGCACAGCAGCACGTTCAGCCTCCCATTCTGGCGCCTGGTCCTTGCTCGCCACAAAGAGACCAATGCAACCATCGCTGCCGGCAGTTAAGATATGCTTAGACTTGGCATCGGTAGCCAAGCGGTTGATCTGCTTCTTGTGGCCGTGAAGCTCCATGATAGGCTTAAGCTTTCCGCCACTAAACCCATCGGTATCCTCCTTGTAGTCCCAGACCAGCACGGTGCCGTCAATGCCGGCACTAGCGATGCGGCGGCCGCTGAGCCAGCGTGCAGTGTTGAGACGCTTAGCGTGACCGCCGCCCACTGAACCAGCAGACGTGGCGAGAACAGCACCCGATTTGTCCCATACGCGCAACAGACGGTCGTACGAGGCAGACAGCAGACGCTCGGAGCCAGGACCGGTACCGGGAGACCATAGATCGATGTCGGAAATCCAATCGTCGTGTTCGTAGCTGGCTTCATAAACGGGCGGCAGTAGAGAAGGCACGTATTGCAAGGTGACGGTAGTTTCGGGCGATAGGCCGTTGGCGGTCAGATGCTCGGCCAGAGAAGTGCGTAGGAAGGTGCCGTTTACAAGGAAGTCGAGAGGAATCGGCGTCGTAGTGTTGAGCATAGACTCGGAATTGACGATGCGGGAGAGACCATAACGCTTAATGTCTAAGTGACTGCTGGGTTAGCCTGATACTCCGCCTAGACTAAATCATGAGGCACCGCGTAGATCGAAGCTTACCGGCGGGAACAAGTAGTTGGCGCTTTTCTTCGGGCAGCTCAATGTCCTCATGCGTCGTGGTGAACAACACCTTGACTTGAGCTTCTGAAGGGTCCATTGTAGGCGGTTTTGTAGAATTAGGTACTAGAGGACGATGATAGCCCAGATATTGAACAGAAAAGGCCAGGATACAAAAAAGTTGTTTAAAACTCAACCTATGCTTTTGAACGTTATAATTAATCTCAGATACAAAAAAAAACAAAAAGGACCCTTTTTGACTGTAGCAAAAACTATACTCCAAAAAAAGTTGTCAAGATCCTAGAAAAAAAAGTTGCTATCGCAAAAATTTAGCCCCGCGATAACGCAGCCTTACATAAAAGGTGGGGCTGATACCCGATAAGTGAATTGACCAATAGACATTGACTATACTGAGCGCAAGGCTGAGGACAATCTTCAGAGTAGGGTTGTGTATTGTGTAAGTAGACTATAGTAGGGTTATTATTCATCGATCATGACAAGATTGGCTGCGCTCATCCGCGGCACCAGCACAGTCAAGCAGAGAAAATATATTTCGATTAAAAGCATGTTTGCTTCAAGACTCTAACTATGTTTTCCAGACCATTTGTCTTGGTTATTGGCCTTCAAAGACTTACAGGGGCATATAATATAAGTATGATTCTTAACTTTTGACCATGCTGTAATATTGCTTGATAATCCTGTCTATTATCTAGTTATGTCGATTGCCACAGACTGTAGAGTAGTAGAGACACTAAGTAATGTAATAGGGGTTATTCTAGAGAGTGCAGCTAGGATAAAAAAAAATTAGTTGGAAAAAGGAAAAAGGAAAAAGCCAAGTTCAAAATCAAGAAGTAGCAAAGAAGAGAATACAAAGGGAACTAGCTACAAATAGAGAGCGTTTAGTTTGTAGTACATCAAGGAATGTATATTGCGGGGCGTGGCACGAGTAGTTATAGAGATCCCTGTGGAGTGCTACTACATATAGCTATTCTGTGTAACGGAATTTTGCAGCCACCTACTTCAGAATTGGGATGGGCTTTAAGTGAGACGACTTTGAGTAGTTTGGCATGAAAGTGACTGGGACTTAGTGTAGTGTTGCTGCAGTTGAAGTAGTTTTGTTTGTCATCTAATCCTTGGTATAGCATGTCATAAAGATATCTCTCAAACCCAATCTAGTAAACACCATGGTGGCTACCTAACCTTGTCACCTTATACAATAATACCAACAACAACCAACCACGTTGTTTTCAGCTGATATATTGTAGCTTTTTGTATATCCTCATTCCGGAGAAGAGAAAGTAAACAGCAAGTTTCATATCATTGCTAGCATTGAAAATACCAGTTAGGACGATTCACATAGTGATCAATTAGGATTTGCATAATGATCATACATATTGATAACAAACAATCTAGCTATCTGATTTGCTAAATCATCTGCCATAGAACATATGGCCAAGTAGTATAGCTTAGATAAGTTCTTGGGCCGTCTCTGTCATCTCTATGACTAAAGAATTTTGTTATAATTTAGCTGTAGGTAAGAAAATGAGATTTTGATGCCTTTTATGATCATATCTGAATGCAGCAGCTTATTGTATCTCGTATGCCATTCTTTCTATCTTTGTCCTGATAGTTATATTTGCCTAAGCCTCGTCTGAGCTTTTGGAGTTATATATGTAATTCGCCAACCGATATTAAGTATTAGAGCCTTGTTGTTCAAGATTTGCTGAATGGAGGATAACAAAAACTACAGTTATGATAGGCGGTCAGTATATATATATCATATTAATCTCCTTCTTCAAAATAATATGCTGATCTCTTTTCCCTAAGCTTAACTGAAATCATTCAGTTTTCCTCACATAGCCACCTCCATATTCTACTAACTAATTTTTTTTAATAAAAACATTCTACCCAACCCCTTGATTTAGTCCTTCGTATTAACTGCTTAATATTTTGATATAAAAATAATGGCTTTTATCATGACTTGAAAATTGAAGTTTGCTATTTATCAGTCAATCTTGATATAGTAGAGGTAGAGACGTCGCGGCTATCATGGCTATACCATAAAACTCGTCATAGTAGTTATTGTAAGACCACATGCCTGATTTCAAACGCAAGTCTATGGAGGCATTCAGAATCACAATGAGTATTTGCATTATGAGTCCTGAGCCCTCTGCTATGCTATCTATCACGAGTTGTCGATCACTTTGGTCTCTTCTGGCGTGATTCATTTGGCTTTTTTGTGAAATTTTATCTTCACTGTGGGGTCTTAGAATGTAACTGCATGTATTCGTGCCAGATTCTAATTAGTATATTTTACCAATATATCAATAAGTCAACAGTGATAGCAGCACCGTGCATTTGCCATGGTAATGATACTGGTACTGATTACATAGATTACAAAAATGGAAAGCAAGTTTAATGCGAAATATCGAGCAATTATTTTTCTACAACTAATACTAAACTATATATATCCCCGCAAACTCCCATGTAAATGAAATAGAAAACAAAATATGCAAACATGTCAACATGCTATTAGTCCTAGCTCCTGGCAAAGCGGTCATAAATCGGTCATTTCTAAGACGGATATCAATGTCTGGCATTTAAGCTAACTGTCTAGCAGTTTCCAGGCAGCTCAACAGTATTGAACCACTGCTCATTTTCATTGATCTTGCTCTTCACCAGAGGCTTGAAGGTGGTGGTCCAGCCGTCAGTAGTGACCGAGCCGTTGAAGGTGTAGATGGTGTACGGACCGACAACAGCGCCCTTGGTCTTGATAGGGGCATCCTCAATCAACAGGTGGGGAGCCACGATGCCTTCAGTGAAGACCTTGTGGGATATGGACACGGAAACATCGTCCTCGCTGACTTGGTCGGTGCGGGCAGCAACTAGAACGCCTAGACTAAAGTTACCGTTGATGGGAGTAGCCGTATCCAGACAAGATGACGACTTCAGATACAGCAGATCCGAGTTGACGGGGTAAGAGCCAGTGCCGCCGTTATCGTAGACAATAGTAGAGCCGCCATCGTTGACCTGGATGGTGAAGCTAGAGATAGCAGACTCAATGCTAAGAACGGAGTAGAACTCGTACCAGGTGAAGACTTCTTGGAAGAAACCGTTGGACTGACCAAGCTTGAGGGTGGCGCGTTTAGTAGGAAGCTCAGTGGTCCGACCTTCGCGATCAGTCGTGAGAAGGCTGATGGTCATGTTATCAGCGTTACGGCCGGTAACTGCCGAAGTACGCACGCGGATACGACCAGAAAATTCCAGAGCAGTCTGGTTGGAGTTGAACTGCAGATTTTGGATGTACGGCTTAATCTCAATGGGGTCGATGGGATCAGATAGAGTCACGGTTGAAGGGACAGTGTCAATCATCCGGGTCAGGATATCCTTGCACTTATCCTGGAAGCTAGTGGCATCCTTGAGACCCTGCATAGTGACGTTTCCATCGGCCGCAAATACACGCTTGTCAGAGTTGGTAGTGTCATTCTGGCCAAAGACAAGAGGGTTGACACCATCGTTCTCGAGGTACTCGGTGACTACAGCGGTATCAAAGTTGCTGCCGGTGCGGTCAAAGGTCTGGACGTTAGCCTTGGCGGGCTCGCCCTTGACCATGTCAGGGAAATCTTCGCTGTGGACTTGGCCAATAGAGTGACCGCAGGCCACCATGGTAATCATGTCAGTGGTGGTGAATCCAGCTTTGGTGAACTGCGCCTGAATATCAGATAGGCTAGTAGACGGCTCCGGGACACCAGCGACGTTAGCCTCGAGGGCGTCCTGGCGGCCGGCGCGGTAAGTGACTCTTTGGCCACCGCAAGCACCCATGGCGGCAACAAGACCCATGGCGATCATGTCAGCGGTGCTGATTACGGGGCTGATAAACGATCTAATCTGAATCAACGTGTTGTTGAAAGCGATACCAGGGTTCTCAGGCCGAGAGGTCTCGTAGCGGATGGAGCCATCTAGACCACCGGCACCCGTAGACACATCGTGAGTGATGCTGTCGTGGAAAGCAGTACGCATCCACTCAGCCGCAGTGTTGGTGCCCTCTTGGTTACCACCGAAACCACAGGGAGTGACCACTATGATACAGAGTCAGGTTAGCATGTAGAAACAGAAACGAGGTTTACACCAGTCTTGACTTACAATCGGTGAAACCAAAACGAAGGTACCCCCCTTGGATGACTAGAAGATCTTCAAGAGCATCCCACTTGTTAGGCCAAACATAGTCGGCAGCTACTGTCTGAGCAGCTAGAGCCATAAGGCCTAGTCTTGTTGTTGAACGCATGATAGAAAGATAGGGTCAACCTAAAATGTATCAAATGTATAAGACGAAGAATGTGAAAAGGGCTGTGCCGAGCGCAATGCTTCTTAAGAGAGTGAATAAATTAATAGAATAAAGAACGCTGCAACTGTGTAAAGAATGTTGAATGATGTCTTGGAAGAGCACAAGGCATCTAGGCTTTTGACTGGTGTAGAGAATCAAGAAAAATGACAACTATCGACGGGCCGGGCCAGCATTTATATAGCGAATGGCCAGTCGCGACTTTACTTGCAGTCATGCCCAGCCAACTCAATTCGAATCTTCCATTCTCTGCCAAGACCTCAAGAGCTCTCCTTAAACGCAGATCAATAAATGGAACATGATGTTTCGTAGTTCGTATCGCCCTGTAGACAAAGCACTTGCCATCTCCCGACCAATGCAGGCCCCCAAACTTTATCGAAACGCTGCCTAATTGGGACACCATATTCACCGCCTTTTAACCTTTTTAATATTTAAACAAATTGCTAAAGATACAAAAACAAATATATATGAAAACAAGAATCTTTAAAGCATCCATACGACTGTGATTGCATTTGTATAAGTAAAATCTCATTTAACTATCACGAAGAAAGGTAATTAGTTATAGGTGGTGATATATCATCTTGCGTATCAAGAAGGGGAACCTTTTAAAGCGGCGTTTTGTTCGAATCATCCCATCATGTTAGCTCGTAAATAACCCTAATTATCACTAGAGATCAATGTGATCGTTACATCACAGAAAGCTTAACTTTACGAACCTAGAAAAACAGAGCAACATTCCATGATATAATTAAAGCATGTTCAATAATCTGCACATCTTTATCGTATAGATAGGGGCACAAATGATCTCGTCCAATCAGAAAGCAGATATGTCTAATACGAAGTCAACACCTTCACATTCTTCCGTATTGGCCGGTTAGTTCAAATGGCCCTGTCCGTGCTTTCGTTTAAAGATAATACGGTGTGTTATTGATCGGTATATCACAATATGGCTGCGCCTCGCTTTGAGGATAGCCAGAAACAGCCCGAAACTTGGTCACAACTAAGGAAATCTTTTTATTAAATTTTTTTTTTAGGAAAAAGTGTAGCATAAGAGTACCTAATTCACCCAAGCCACAGCATTTAGCTACAATCCTTACATGTGTACATATTTACATATACATACATACGTTATTATGTATTACCAAAACATCACTAAACTATCTCTTACGAATAATTTGCGGTACATCATTCTGAGTATTAGTATATTCAGATGGGAGAGAAATGTAGCATAACAAATTTCAAACTTAAAAATCTAAATTGTAACAAAAAATAGAACATTAAGTCAGAGGAGAGTCGGACCCACCCCCAGAAAGAAGATCTAGTGGGAAGATTTCCCCTAGGAAATTCAGAATAGCTACATATATCCATGGTTTCGTAGCATCGTGACTAGGGCCTCGTGCAAGAATCAGAGCAGATTTTACCACGGCAACCAAGATAAATTAGTGAACGTTGGGCAAAGGTGCTTCGGACGCCTTTTCTGTAAGATCCTCGAAGAAGCCCATGAAACCCTGCAGAAAAAAGAAGCATAAACATAAGGAGAGACAAACACGAGATGAATGGCAGGGGGCCTGCTTAGACGTAGCCTCGACCATTGTTCCAGACGCAGTTGCTATTTTGGGCCATTTCCTCTCAGGACTTGCTGCATCAAGCTTTCGAAAAGGGTTCACGCTATTATATGACACTTCGAATACGGCCAGCTGCCTAATTGGGACACGATCTTCACCGTCTTTTGTTTCTGCCGGCTTTTATTACTAGAATCTTCAGTCAAAGCTTGCAATAAGTTCTAGTTAGTACATCATCCCAATTCCATCCATTGTTGAGTCTCTCAATTTGAACTTCCATGCTTGCAAAAGAATATACTTTGAACTACCAACAGCACAATCAAACCGAAGTTTATTCAGTGGCCTTTTCATAGAAAGTTGGTTCTTGGTACTGGTAGCCTATATAAGGTATTTCAGGCCATCGAGGCGGTTTTGAAGGACATAGAAGACTGTTTTACCATTGAAGTGGCAAGGCAAAAAACATTGATTACGGTACAGGTTGTCAACTTCCTCGTGGACAGGAAAACTAAATAGACTCGGGGCTGTATTGATCATCTTGTTTGGCAAAAACTGCTCATTGTTCCTTGAGAACCGATAGGACGACCAACTGTATTACATGTGCAACGGCCTTGTACTAGGCATCTTAACAATTCACCATTTAATTAGCATAACTATACTTTCCTCCGTCTGGAAAAACTTATTTTAGAGTGCTGTTGGATATGTTTTGGGCTTACCCTTGTCATGTTAAATACTATAAAATTATCGAGTCTGTAACACTTGGTTTTGATTATGCAAGACTGCAATGTTTGGATGAAGGTAATCTACATATACACGGCTATCGCAGTAAATTTCTTCCATTAGCCAAACTACGTTACACTGTCTTAGTCTTGGAGTATTTTTGTCATTTCCTGAAACAAAGCCAAAATCTTGGGACTTGACTCCTCAAGGCATTATGTTACAACCACATATCATTTTTGATTTGAGCTGTTGTTATTAACGAGCACGGGGGAGGAAAGTGATGCAAAAGATCAAAGATAGTAGATGAGGAGGTCAGAGGATGTCCACCAGTCAGTGTGCTCTTCCGGCCGTCGTTTGACATGAGCAATGGAGGGAGGCAAGTTTGGTCCGCTGGCTCATTGTCAGGGATTCCAATGTGTTCAGCTCGTTTCCGCTTCTTCCTTCCTAGAGATACGAGTAATCTCTGAAGAGTACGAAGCGAGCAGACGTTTTCAATAAAATCCAACATCTCGCGTTTTGTAGCCTTCGGATTTTGGTCCATTAAATCGTAGTTGGCCTCACGTTGTTGTTCCCGGTTGACAGTTGTTTTGATGGTGTTGAAATTAATTTTAAAAGCATTATTAATCTGCTTAAAGGTGAAGCCTTGTCTTCGGATCTCGCAAATTTGGTATCGTTCCTTGCCAGTATGGTGATAATGGTAATGACAGTGGACAGTACTGATTAGAATAGAAGAAAATAAAACGCATTTACATATAAGCCGGGGATCGGCGTACAAACCATTAGAAAAAAATAAATACAAAAACTCCATACTGTTCTGATAGGGTTTATAATACAAGGGGCTACACAATGCTCGGAGGTTTTGAGACAGGTTCCCGATGAGGTGGTTTTTCCTGGAAAGGATTAGAAGTTGAAATGCGCAGGAATAGCATATAACGAAACCATAACAAATGTTGTATCTCAGTGGCCTGTCACTGTTGAGAAGTAGGTTGTCTTTCACCTTACATTGTATACTAGTATTAGTTCAGGGCTGTGTATCTTAGGATACCGAGT
This sequence comes from Davidsoniella eucalypti, assembly GCA_004009845.1. NCBI lineage: Eukaryota > Fungi > Ascomycota > Sordariomycetes > Microascales > Ceratocystidaceae > Davidsoniella > Davidsoniella eucalypti. The sequence continues at coordinate 101,932 of RMBW01000063.1, read as the reverse complement.
TGCTACATAGCTATATTTCTCATAAAAATGAATTATAAAGAAAAAAAACCCGAGGGAAGGTTTCTCCACCATATCAATGACACTGCGCCACATATTTTATCACGAGTTTCACGTGATCTAGAGACCCTATATGTACAGATGGTTGCCTGCCGATGAAAACTTTAATATGCTACGATCCAAATCTATTTATCGCTGCTAGCGTCTTTTATGTTTGTTTTACATAAGAATAACGACTAAATAAAGGCATGGGGCCGCAATTGTGGCTTATTTGATATTAATATTCAACCGCCACACTACTTGTATATGGAAGGTTGAATGGAGCAAGCTCGGCGCCAGGATCGGATCGGAGCTTCGTAGAAACAGCAAATAGCGTCTACTAATTGAATGATCCACCGGCCATCAAGCCTTGATAAGAAAGTTAAGTCAGTCGATGGCTTAAACACCACTTTTATCTTTACCTATTCCTTAGCAATCGGTAATATCTACCTAAGTCTTTAGTTTCTAGCATCTCGTATTTTTTTTCCTGCTACATTTGTTATTCTATATATTACTTGGGTTTTGTGTGTGCATGCCATGAGCGTAACTCTGTCATATCGGCGATAACTCTATATCTTCGTATCTATATCTTATCGTACGACAACAAATAGCCCACTACCTTAATTACTTGATTGGCCTCGATCATGGCTCAGACATCCTTAATACGCTCGCGGGTGCTCGCGATAGTACTTCTGATCATTGGCATCTTCGCACTTTCTGCCCATGCCGAAATCAACATCGCTAAGCCTGTCCTAGAGGCCGAGAAGCTAGCTTCGCTCAGTCTCGAGCAGCTTAATGAGAAGATCCAAGTTCGTAGCCATTCTTATATTTATCACAAGCTACAGATATACCAATACTAACCCCGACTTTACTATGCCATAGTCGTGCGATGTAGTCCAGAAACTCTCCGCCGCCAAGGCCGCGGCCCTCGACGATTCCCAGTCCTCAATGATGAAGACTGCCTTTGCCCATCTCTTCCCGAGCACACCCGCTATAAACTCCCTCCTTGCTACTCTCTATATTTCCGGCCCGCCTAACTTCCTGCTTGCGTTGTGCCCGCCTAACATTGACCCCGCCTCGCTGACCATCATGGTTGCTTTTGCGGTCGGTGGCTTGATGGGCGACACACTATTCCACCTGCTTCCCGAGATCTTCCTTGGCGAAGACGAACCGGATAAAGTGCGCTTAGTGCTGGTTGAGCCCAACCGTAACCTGCTCCTAGGCGTGGCTATTCTGGTAGGGTTCATGACCTTCGTTGCTATGGACAAGGGACTGAGAATCGCAACTAGCGACGCGGGCCACGATCACGGCCACAGCCATGCGCATGAACACAATGAGGAGAAGGAGACCGCAACTACGACAGCTGTTGATAATGTTTCGAACGCCAAGCAGCGTAAGGGCAAGTTAGCGGAAGCAGAAACCGAGACGGTTGCTGTCGGCTCTACGTCTGACGATAAGGAGCTAAACCCAAGCGTCAAGCTAGCTGGTTACCTGAATCTGATCGCCGATTTCACACACAACATCACTGATGGTCTGGCAATGAGCGCTAGTTTCTATGCGTCACCAACCGTCGGTGCTAGTACCATGTTGGCGGTCTTCCTCCACGAGATCCCGCACGAGGTTGGTGATTTTGCTCTATTGATCCAATCTGGCTTTTCCAAGCGTGCTGCTATGGGTGCGCAGTTTGTCACGGCGATCGGCGCCTTTCTCGGAACACTGATTGGTATCGCAATTCAAGAGCTAGGCGGCGGTGGCGTCGATGAGCATGGTATGCCTCGCAACGGTGGTCTTTGGGGAACTAGTCTGGTAAGTATAATCAATAGCCCTGATTGTTGACGTCTTGGATGTGATAGCTAACATTCGATATGTAGTCCTGGGGCGATATGCTTCTACCCTTCACCGCCGGTACCTTTTTGTACGTGGGCACTGTTTCGGTCATTCCCGAGCTTCTCGAGACGGGCCCTAACAAAGCTAGTGAGTTCAAGAAGACTATCGGTCAGTTCATAGCCGTCGCTACCGGTGCTGGTATCATGCTGTATATATCTTGGCAGTAAACAACAACCAAGGCTGAGGCACTCCTGTAAAATATTACCATCTAGTTATTCCCCGATTGTACATGTATGTCGTTGAGAGGATATATCTCATATAGTATCATGTAATGTAAGGCCAAGCCCGAAATTTATCAGGATTTGGTATACACTACTCATAAGTATGTGCTAGAAGCGCCTAGCATTTAACTTGTCTTTAATATTTATTTATATTCGTAGGATACTATCACTAGATTTTAGCATTCTCTTACTCTTATAGAATAAACTTGTAGTTATTATAGGATGTACATTATATCAGTTTCCCAAGGGCAAAAATATAGAACCCTTTACATGTACGATCTTGACTTAGTTAACTACAAATCAGCTAATCTATAGCTAAGTTATATGACACTAGAGAAGTACCAGGCCGCACCATCTCAAGGCTTTGGTATATTACTGTGAGATAAGTTCTCAGCTTGACGATGCTCATATACTTACGACTAGGTTGCCGCATTTCTCTATCTTGTGGTGCTGTAGCCGCATTTATCTGCCCATTTTTATGCTAGCCAAGACTTCTCGAATGGTACAACCAAGAAATATAAGTGCACACAAGGGATGCTCATACTTAGATCTACAGAGCCCAACAACAAAATAACAACTCATAGAAATAAAATACGTACCAAGAGCAACCATCAACCTTATATTTTTCTTCTCTCCTTCTCCTTAGGTAGGGGGCTTGCAGACGACTCAATCCAAGGTACATATCTTTACAGTAAGGCAGCAGTAACATCAAGCCAAGCTTGGATAATTCATGCCCCACGGTATTGTCATAGTATGATTCTGGTGGATCTTATATACTACTACCATATCATTACGGATCTCGTGACACCTTCCAGGGAGCTGAACCGAAGTTTTCCTATCTTCCATTAGGAATTTGATTTTTCCCTAGCTGTCACTTTTAGATGTGTATAAATTCCTCGGGAAAACTCAATTCTTGACGGAAAATCGAGTGTAACTGCAGCGTTAATGTTGCTATGAAGGCATTGACGCGTAAAAAGACATGGCGTTGATGATATTAACCGTGTTAGGGTTATTGAATCACATGGGGTTAACAATTTTTACATCCTTCGCGAATAACATACTTTGACGGCGTCTATAGTATCTCGGCCGCGGATATCTTACTTCTTATCTTAAAGTGGCGGCGATAATTCGTGGTATGCGTCTTTAGCATGATATAAAAAAAGTGTATCTATACTACATAAAGTTGAGTTATCTTGCTCTTTTTGCATCATATTACTCGGCACTAGATTTGTTATTCTTAGACCTGCAAGATGTGTAAAGGAAATAGAAGCTTCAATTCTGTCAGGTATATTGCTGTCGATTATTTTTAGTAAAAGACAATGAAGGCAAAACGAAGATCTTTGGAAAATCAAACTATAAGAATTACTTTCGTAGTGAATTCAAAGTTTATATTGACACGGTCTAAGGTGAGTCGATGTTAGAACCTTACGTCAAGGCGTCGAAGAGTGTGGGTTCAAGCCTTTATTTTAGTATAATAGATACTATGATAGTAGTCTTAATCATAGTTCTATACCAACTCATGATGCTCACACAACTTTAGGACCTGAGTTGATCTCGGGCGGCAATACAGAGATATAAAACCTTGATATACGATTCCACTACTGTATTGATGCATAATGACGTGCTTTAAGCTATGGAGGACTGACTACATGATAATGATGAATAAAACATAGAGGAGTAGTGTCAATGAAAAATCAAGGAGTGAAGAGCATAGAAAAATAGAAATAGACATCGACTCCATACAAAACAATGGCAATGAGGAGAGATGTAGAAAGCATATGTATATTACCTTACTCTAGTTGGGACTGTAATAGTTAGTCATATAGTGTATCCATACAGGAACTGTTAATTGACGCGTTCTTTGGCACCCGTAGCCATGGTTTACCTGTCTGCTATAGCTATAACCTTCCATCGAACATCTGATAACTAGCAAGTGAGGATCCTATGATTTGTCTGTTCATACATCCCCTGAGTTCCTCATTATAGATTACTATAATACAATATGTTCTCGTTGATTCTAGAGTCCGAATTTTATCTCCAAAACATTGCTGTTATAAATGTTACAAAATGAGATTTTCTAAATGGGTTATCCAATATAACAGATGTCGTTGGGTTAAACCCCTTAGTTTATTTTCCTATGACTTGAATGTGATTATAAACTGTTTACCAGCCTAGTTAAGTTTGGAGAAAAGAGCGTAGTATCGGGTATAGTTTTAAACTGCTAAATTTACCTAAGCCATAAACTTCAAATGCGAAACCCGATGAGGGCAAGGGCTACTGAAGAAGAAAGGGCACAGATTAGTTGTATAAGAAATCCTTTCTCTGCATTTCTTCCTTCTGTGCTTTTTAACGAATCTGTAGCTGACTCAATAGACGGATCCGATCACGGTAGTAGTCATGATAAAAGAGAAAATACCGAGCAGCAGATTGCATAGGGGGGAAACTACGGTGTGATATTGTATAATCATAGCTTCACTAATGTCAGTTTAGTAATATAAGGAAGAATATAGACATGAACGATATTGAAATATTTGTGATATGCACTGGACATACTAGATAGTAACTTGGTAAATGTAGTTATCATGTCTTAGTATCCTGATAAGAATATATTAGCTGATAGATGAGGCACATGTTGAGTTCTAAGCCAAGAAAAAGGAATGAACCGGGCGGAAGTATCTCCGTGCCAATCCCTAAAAGGGAATGACATAATGAAAAACATGGCCACCCTGCACTGCTTATTGTATGTCCTAAAATATGACCGTTTTGAGCTCGCCGGAGTTTTCTCCTCCATTGAGTTGAGAGCTTACGAAGAACCAGGACATTGCTTCATCGTTGGCTAAGACCAATGGACGAAAAAAATGAATACAGTTATCTAATTTGCTGACATGCAACCTATCTGTCGTAATAAAATACACCTGTATGTTCGCTATGATAAGCTGACAACTGGCGGCATTACAAGGGCGCATGACGTCTCGGAACTACGGAAGCCAAGACCGATGTGCACTAGGATTTCAACTGGATTTTGATGTTATGACAATTTATGAAAGAAGGACTGGTTAAGGTAAGGTGAACTCCCGTACAGCCAAGAAACTAATGCCAGGATACCTGATGCGGGCACCTGATGGGCAACTACATATGTTGGACGAGTCTTCAATAGTAGCCTTCTTCTGTATCGGTGACATGCTGAGAAACGGCCGATATTAATCATGAAATCGGGCCATGGCACCTACCGGCTAGATCAACTAATGATTAGAGTCATTCAAAGTACCATTAGAAAGACACTATTGGTGATATATCTATACTTCCCAGGGTTTATTTCCTATCCAGATGCCGGCCGGCGGCAGGACAAATCTCGCCCGAAGCATGTGGTTAGATAGAAGACCAATCATTAGAGTAAGCAATGGGAAAACAAGCCAATATGTATGTACTTTACTGCCATGCGTCTTTATACTTGCCAGCCACTTTTGCTCAAGTAACAAACTTAGTGTACAAACCCCGGTCTGTCATTGACAAGGCGCGGTTCCCCAGATGAAATAGTCTCCAAATCTGGGTCTAAGTTAACTAATTCAAGTATGCTGTAAGTGGCCATCTTCTGGGGTAGGTAAGCCGGAGTCTACTCCGAAGTCTCCAGATGGAAGATAGTGAAGGGGTTGAGTGAGTCAAGCGGCCGAGACGGCGTTGAAGAGGGGAGAAAGGTGAGAAAAAGGATGGGATTACGTACTTATGGTATGCGTTAATATAATATGACTGCATATAGATACACCTATACCTTAATATTCAATTAGAGATTGAGGAAAAGATCTTGATTTGTTACGAGGTCCAAGGTGCGGAATGAGAAACAAGGCCCATCGGCAAGCTAAACTAGTGCTGGAAGAAAATTGCAGACTGCCAATGTGTGTAGATACAAGTCTTTGTACTTGTTATCTGTATAAATAAGCGTTTGAAGCTTATTTTCTTAGTTAGTTCATTGTAGAATCACATAGCGCCTTGTAAAGCATATTGTAGGATTTAGGGCGTATGTGACGTGCTTTATTAGTCCTGTTAGTGACTGGACCAACTAAAGAAGCCTATGGTCCATGTCTGTATGTGATACTTATTAAATGTATAGCTATACTAGGCATAGGCTGACAGAACAACATGGTAAGATGTTCAATAAGAAAAGGAACAAAACAGGGAAAAGAGGCTAAAATAGCCGATGAGTGTGATGGGTGTGTCGCAATCGTCGAATTTGATTGAATTCACGTTATAATTGCAGTCGGACGACGTAGAGAAGAGAACAGGCAGATTTCCTTTATCTAGTGCTGTACATGCTATATCTTATATACGTTGTAGGTGTCTCTGATGATTCGTTGCCCTCAGTTTTCCGCTTACTGTGTTCCTTCTACGACGGTAGACTCTCGCTTAGTTCTAGATGATCTGCAGCTTTGTGTTTCTTGCTTTGTCTGTGACTTGCGGCTATTTTTTCTGTGCTGGTGATGGATGGTGTCAAACCGCGGAAAACCACGCCTGGTTGCTCTTGTCATTTATTCTTCCTTTTACCGTCTTGAATCCCTGTAATAGAAAAAAAGATTGAAGCTCCAGGATTACTGAATGACTTGGAAGCGGCTTGAAATCCAGATCCTCTAAAAATAAGAGAACTCAGCAAGCCAAAACCAAAGCCAAGGCGGCAATGACAAGCTCTGCTTCAGGGCGTGATGCTGCTTTTTGGCGAATATCAGTTGGATGGACGGAAGGGCATTGTGGCCGTATAAATGGCTGATATCGCCCATCCGGAGAACTGTACGGTGGTCCAGAGCGTTATTTGTGCTGTATATATTGAACCCAATTCAGTCTAGTGTGCTATATGCCAGATTCAGACTCACTTTATAGGACTTCTTCCAACTAGCCATCATATCAACGTCGCCGCGCCTTTCTTTCTAGATCTCTTTTTCTTCTCGCAATGCACACTTCACGACCACCAAGATTGCTGTCTTCAGCTGCAAGCACCGTCTCAATGGCCACCTCTCACGGCTCAGCCGACCCGTTCACAAACCGCCGCCAGTCGGACATCTCTATCTCTATTGATGACCATTACTCTGGTCGTGTGTACCAACCTGGTAGCTCTCTTAAGGGCTCTGCCACTATCACACCCGCCTATGACACTCCGTTCAACACCGTCGAGGTAGTTCTTCTCGGCATTGCCCGCACGCGCATCGAGACAAACCTCCTACCACAGCGCAGTGAACATGTGTTTCTACGCCTTGCTATGCCGCTGGCCGCTACAGCATTACCGCGCTCGCAGATTCTCGAGGCTGACCAGACCTACTTTTTCGCCTTCGAGTTCGTCGTGCCACACCACCTAACCCTGTCTTCCTGCTTGCACAAAGTACGCCACGACGGTGTCCAGGCTGAGCACATGTGTCTTCCTTCGTCACTTGGTTCTGGCGAATGGAGCCGCGATACCATGACTACGAGCTGTTCCTCAGTTGAATACAGCATCAAGGCCCGCGTACTACGCTTGACTCGCAATTATTCTCAAGCCTGTAGCGTCAAAGTCCTCGAGGCTTCGAAGATCGTTACTGTGCTGTCCCCTAGCTCCGAGAGGCCACCACTGAGCATCTCGGATGACGATGTCATGTACTGCATGAGCCAGACTAAGACTATCCGCAAGAGCATGTTCGGCGGCAAACAAGGCAAGCTAACAGCCCGCGCTGCCCAGCCACCACCGGCCATAGTTGGCCCAGACGGGTGCGCGCCTGTGGGCATCACGCACGGTGCAAGTGTCAATGTTGATCTCAGCTTCAGTGCTGCTTCTGCCGATGTGAAGCCGCCACAGATCACAGCCATCTCAGCCAAGGTTGTCGGCACCACCTTCTACTCAGCGCAAGCCATGCGAGACTTTCCCAATATGGGCGGCAACAATCCGATTCAACTACAGTTCCGCACGTCATACTCAGCTAGTATAAGTGCATTCGACATGAAACTACTACCGGAAAAGGTACAGTGGAACACTGAGAATGCCGACACGGCAATGGAGCGCAGAGACAGTGGTTATGCCTCGGAAGGCCTTTTTGGGGCTGGTATCACTACAGACAAGGAGCATTCTTCACTGCCTCTATCATCATCAAGCACGCCACTTCACCAAGCCAGCATTTGTGTGCCTTTCAACCTACCTTACAATCGCAAAATATTCGTGCCAACCTTCTTTACCTGCATGGTTGCACGCGTCTACACACTCAAAGTACAAGTCAGCCTAGCTTCTGGTTCCCCTATCACTCTACAACTACCTTTACAGGTCATTGCCCAGCCAGCGATGGACACACAGTTCCATGCCTATGACGGCCTCCCTTCCTTTGAGGCTGCAATGCTTGAGAATGAAGAGGCTACTAATGATCAGTCTGTGGTTGCTCAAACGGCCAGCCTGGTGCCTGTTGCTCAACAGAATGTACTTCCTGACTACGAGGAGATAAACTGGCCAGCCATGAAAATCGTCGCCTACTAAGTTTTCACCGTCACCTCTATTTTACTCTTTTTAACCTTTTTTCCATACCTTTTTCGCATCTAATTATACATGCACCAAACACTATCCTATCACTAACAAGGACGGACAAGAACAGGTCAGGAATTCATATACCACAGCATGATTTGTACACTTTGATTTTATCAACTATTTAGCTTAAAGAGTCTACCAATTTAAAAAACTTTTTCAAATCTTCATAGCTCTATAGCTCCATAAGATAAATGAATTAAAAAAAAAAAACCTTTTTCACAATCGTTTAAAGTTATAACTCAGTGCATTTTGAACAACGGTGATACTTTATGGTAATATCAACTCGTCGCGATGTTTTAATAATAACTATGTTAGTTAATACTAGGATTGTCCAAAGCAAGTACTAGGGTCAAGGGTTCATCTGGTGTGAGAGTACAGTATACCGGGAACTAGCGCGGACACTGTGCAGGCAGCTGCCAATAGACACGTCCAAAGAATACCGGCCCGTCAGTTTTCCGGTGAGGTGGTACAGGGGAACCACGGAAATATGAATCTTCTATAGTTAGTGAAAACACTTGACTGACTAAATGATATACCTATATGTTGTTGCCTAGACAGTTGATGGTTCAATTGTTGCCTAGTAGCCAAATATTCAGTTATCTATTTCACAACTATCCCATTTCTACTAACCTCAAACTCATAAAAGTTGTGTTCCTACACAAAAATCCATTCCTACTTTTAATTTGGTTTTGTTGATTGATAAGTACCAAAAAGCATGGATCTATCGAAAGTATCTAAAGAAGAATTGATAGAGCTATTGAAGGTAGAAATAATACACGCAAATTCGTAGCACAGAATTTAGATAGCAGAAGGAAAGAGACATAGAAGCTGCTAATCACAGATTTGAGAAATACCGATGAATGGCAGGACAGACTAAAAAAATTGAGGGAGACTGCAAAGATTGAACAAGAGGCTGAACAATATCGACGTGAAAAAGAAGACAATGGCCCGAGAGCTGGACGAGCTTTAAGCCTCCTTACGAAAACAACCTTTGCAACTTTCCTTTACATGCTCTCAACTAAAAAACCTTCAGAAGAGAGAGTAACCCACACCGACTTACAATAGCTGGTTGTGCCTCAGTTACCAACAAATCATATCTGCATATTTTCAGACCTTGGTCTGACTTTCACAGAATCCATGAGGAAAAGTTCACAGAGCATCACAGCCTTTTTGGACAACAGCTTGTATTACTTGAATTTTGGAGTTCTGTTGCCACAGCCCAAGGTGGGAGACTGTGCTTTCTTTAGTACTTGAATACGAAATATCTTTTCATTTCCAAGAATCGGGATTTCAATGTGCCCAAACGTATTAATTAGTTCAGGTGTAGAACTTCACTACCACAAGCTATCTTATATGCTCAAAAGGGGATTAGTAAGACTTGAAGCGGAGTTCAATATACATTTGATAACTTGTCCAAGTTCAAACCTCCTGGCTTTATCTTTCTTGGTATTTCTCACTTAATTATATTACTATGTTTACCAGTATCCAACCAAACCCGGCTTGCTTCATTGTTAGGACTTTTCCCAGCCCATAACCTTTTTTATTTTATAGGAATGTGATCATTCCCCCAATCTATCTGACGGCCGCGGAATCGTACGGCGATGCTTGCGGCTTATGTGGCGGCGGAAAGTTTTGCCTTTCCGGAGACCTCGCTTTTGAGAGTGTGATGGCATTCAGACTCAAACCAATAATCTTAGAAATGAATTTATCTGGGTTACCTTTCACTCAGTCAACCACAACGAAAGTGGTTGGCTTACTAGATTTATGTGTGGCATCTGGTCCCAAGTGTAAAAACCGCTGGTTTGTTCTGAATGCTAGTCAAGGACACGAGATTATTCTCCAAAAATATGCTACCAAGCTTTTCAAAAACTCTGACCAAACAGTCCAAAACATCCTTGATTGGCATGGCTGCTCATCCGGAGTGGCTCCTGGATATTGTCAAAAAACCCTTCAATCTAGTCTTGGATGAATGGACATTGACCTGAAAGCATAAGGCCGGGATGCTCCGTAGGTATCCAGAGTATGAGCAGATATTCGATGAATGGGAGCTTGAGTAACCTCGTCCCAATCATCGGGTTCACTACGTACCCAAGATAGTGGAAAGGTTGGCATTTGTAGCTTGAGTTTGCTCACTCTAGATGTCAATATCTATCTAATCCTCTATCTTGTAGATAGCTATGATCTATGATATGAGACTATCCCCCAACACCTTTTTTTCTTTGTAATTTGTTCTAGTTTAGTTGAATCCTATTTTCTATCCTTTCTTATATGTTTTAGCATGATTTTGTATACTTTATTTGTTTCTCTACATTGAAGTTTGTTTTATGTTTCAATGAACCGTTTTCCATAAGTTCTCGCGCTGTATAATCTTAGTGATTCAGGTAGACGTAAATTATAGTCAAGTCTAGACCCCAAGAGTGACATCGCAGCGCTCACATCACTCTGAAGATGGATGCGATCGCAATTGAACTCTTGATCCCTCCAAAGAAAAATAAACAACAACACGGAAACCTATGTAGGAGTTGTCAGCAACGTAGTAGCCCAACCGGCCACCAATCAAGGTAAAGAAATCGTTGAGGTGTCCTCCAAGGATGATGATTGGGAGACCGTTTCTCGAAAGAAAAGACGGAAGAAGTAGCGAGAACACAAAGACTATCAAAAACTAGGTTGTAGGGTAATCTCCAACACACCAGAGTCATGCCAGGACAACAAGATCTTTGACCGTCTGACTGACCTGTCGAAGAACGAGGCTAACAGCTCCACAGTCGCCAACTAGCTACGCTCGCTAGGTGACGGCATGAAGGGAGCTCTACAGTGTGTCACTGGCATCAAGTCTGGCTTTTCCCTGACTCCCGGAAGCTTTGCAGACCGGACTACCCTCCTACACCGACCCTAACGTACCTAGATTCAAGCAAGTCAGAAATTATGGATGACAGAAGCTTTATGATACATTACCAAATAGTTATTAATGACGAACTTATATACGCAATTGTATGGACTCAGACCCTGGGTCACTTCTTCATGTGACGAATGGCAGTGAGATTGGATTGTTAGATTTCAAATCAAAGACCGTTAAGGTTGATCATAGGGATATTTAATATGCCTCCCCCATCCATACATGTGTATACAAAAAGTCAGCAACATTGTTTCAAAATCAATACAGCTACTAACCCTACAAACAGGCCGAGAAGATGAATCGAGATAGAGGACGAAACCGCCTTGTCTTTATCGCTCTTTCTCGACACCTTCGAGTAATGGCTTACTGCGCCATCTAGATCGGGCGTAACTGGACACCGGATCTTGAGTGTGGTGGGACTAGTGGTGTGAATGATGGCCGAGGAAATAAAGGTGGAAGCCTTCGTAAAAGGCAGTGAGGGTTGCAGGTGACACAAGGAATATCCTACTAATATCGTGAGTTTATTCACATTAAACCCCGCTTGCATATATTACAAGAACTAGAAATTCACGGAAAGTTCGAATTAAACATTGCTAGGCTTTTGGGCGTTTTCACTTTATTTTATTGCTAATTTTCAGATCAAACCATATATCTAGTCTAAAGTTATGCTTTGAGATGTTATGTGGCTGACAGTATCTAGTGTAACTAAGCCATCAAAGGTCAAGTGGTGGCTATTATATATGAAAACAATCAGTGTCATGTTGTGTGATGATGGACTGAAAGCAAAGATAGTAACTTGGAGCACGATAACGTCTATACACTAGATATACAAGTCTGGGTATTTAGCATAGTTATAATATGCCGTATCACTTCAAAGCACACTATCAATTATTGTTAGATCAAGTCATTTATCGGAAGAAATAAACCGAACTTCTCCATTGTATTTCTAACAATGTCAAAGTATTACACGGTTATCAAAAATATTGGCCATCAAGTGTGCGAATCATCATACAAAGGCACGATGGGTTATGCCCCTGTAGTGCCAGGTTTCACCATAGTCATCATAAACATAAACAAATAGAGGCGGAATACCATGTTAGTCTGCCATATTGACAAATCTCACGATTTAAAATCAGGCAAATAATCGAGGCATTTATGAACTTTGTCTTGTACAATGCATCGGGTTCCCCTCTTCCATTCAGTGCACGTCCATATCTGAGTGTCTCATAAAGCTTGACAACCGGGCCGTTTTCACTTCGTCTGTTATCTTGTCTATCTACCGACCCCTGTTGAAGAAAACTTCATTGACCGAAGAGGATATTTCGGTGATGTGATCAGATCAAACACGTAGCGAACCGTTTGCCTATACAGCCGATAGAGAAAGAGAGACGATATGAGAAGAAAGGCAGTGTTGATACAATCAAGGGGGAGAACTACCACTCTCCTCTAAGTAATACAGAGATCAGGAGTATAAAAACTTCAGCTGGAATATTGCTAGCTTTCGATGAAGAGAGATAATGAAGCAGAGTCAGAAACACTTCGCTTCTAGATAAATGCCGGTTAAGCATTGTTCAAGCACAGTTGCCTTTCTAGTATGTTTAACATGATCCGCGTCTCAGACAGTGTCGTATTGCCAACATATTTTGCTTTTTGTTCAAGGTGATATGTGAGAGATCCAGTTCACCGCTCCTAACATGGGGGATCGTATTATCACATACTAAAAACACATGTCAGAAAATGACGGTAAAATGTTAGCGTAAAACGATCGCGGTATATGAACATAAGGAAACCTTGGGGAGTATAAGTATCAAGAACTGAGTGGGTTGGAAGGAAAGGGAAAAAAGATCAATGCGGAAATTTAGGCGAATACGCCCGGACAAAAATATCCTGCTTCCCCTTCTTCAACCTTTCAACTTCAGTATACAGGGTTAGATGCGAGAGACAAGGTGCGTTATATCACGGCTCCTGCAGATATACAAGTAGTGGATTTAAGATATACCGAACAAGTATAAAGATATAAGACCAAAGGCAATGTTTACTACAATATCAATGCTACAAAACCGCCAGTGCTATGTTTTAGACGTTTATATGATCTCTACATTTGAGATTCTGTCAAGTAATTGATGCTTTAATTTCACTAGTTACTACAAATCTGTGAGCACAAACTGAAGTTTAACAGTAGAATAGTGGCGGGGAATAGCAACTCCACAGCCATAGGTACGAAGGCTAGGTAACAAGCAAAGGAGAAGGATAAGATTGTTTTTGTGTCGTAAATCTTGCATCCATCACAGAGTTCATGTATTACCTCGATGGCAAAACGAAAGATTCTTCACTGCTGCCATCGCCACATCATCATAGCCATTGTTCCTGATGTCGTTGGTCTATTTCCGTTCCTTATTGATTATAATTCAACCAACATAGCCATTCCCGTCGTGAATTCCATCTGCACACATACGATAAGATGGAAACGCATCCCTCAATACACAAGGAACAAGGTATCAGCACGAGCAGCCTCTTACTTTGTATACATGTTGGCCCTGAATTATAAATTCCAACTGTGTTGTTGTCCTGTTCCAAGCCAATATTATATTACTTGTTTCGACAAAAGTGGATTTCTGTGTCGTCATAACGGGGCCCAATCCATGACCGCTTTGTCGTTATATATGGAGTTTTCTGCTTTTATGCTACATCAATTTTCCATGTGCTGTTCTAATAGAGCAAGATGGTGGCATTTGGGAAGGAGAAGTGGTAGCTACGTCGTATTGAGTTCGAGCAAGGGATTCCCCAGTCAAAAAAGAAATATACTTGTAAAATATAATGAAGGGGGGATACTAAATGGGTAAGACATAAGACAGAGAAATTTATATACTGTACAGCTCAGGTTGACCCCGGTTTGTTTGTTCTTTCTCCTAGCTTCTTCGTTCTACGAATATTCTACGTAGTGTATAGTCTCTATATTATCAAGCCTTGCAAGTATAAACACCTGCAAATTCGTGTACCGCTATCCAAGAGTTGATTATAACTTGAAAAAAACTGCAATATTAAGGAAATAGATATGGCCGGCTTATTGTATGAACCAAGTAAAGAGGCATGAACAGAACCGAGAAAGATTCGGATGTATTTTCATGTATGTAGATTAAAAGGGACGCTTAAACAAAGACTTTCTAAAAGAAAAAGAATACGCACAATAGTAGCTTCGTGCCTATATCTGTGCTTTGATTTTATGTAGTATCTGCACATACATACGAATGATAGAGTGTAATTTTGTTGGTGTGTTTAATTATTGCACAGTGGGAACTAACGGTCAACTACGTGGGTAGTGCTGTATTTGGTCTATTGGACAGAGGATGAAGAGCCAGAAAGGGACGATAGGCGGGGGTCTGATCCTCAGTTATGGCCAGCTGTCGGCCAAACAATCTGCGCATATATGTATGGAGTTGGTTGATTGTTCGTGGTCTGATCTATGCCTCTAACGGTAAACAAAAAGACACTGCTAGTAGACTTTATCATATATATGTATATTGCAGATATCAAAGTATCGTCGTAAACATCGCAAACTACCCCCGCGAGACGGAGGACCGGCGGAAGTTTCACTTGTAAATGGCTTCTAAAATCGTATTACGGGACACATGGGCTTTTTCTAGGAAGCATAAATTCTTGTATGTGATGTGCTCCCCCATCTTTGGCTTTTCTGGGTGCGGTAATTCTTTGATGAGAGAAACAGTGGTACAGAAGGAATTATATATGATGTTTGTTTGCTAGCCTATTCATGGTTTCTGTTCTATTGGGCCACAAGATAACCCGGCCCAAAAAAAGAAAGCAAAGGTTTGTCGCGCTTTATAGAAAACTCAGCCGTTCGATCAATCCTATAGCCAGGGATATATGAAGCATCATAGGTAGGATGAGCGGTAGTGGCTTATCGGGTCAGAAATGAAGAAGAATAAAATCTTATAGTTATGGGGGGGTATTGACGCTCGACATATACATAGATAGAGAACGGAGGAAAAAGTAAAAACACCCTGACCGGGTTAAAATATTTTCATGGCTCACTAAGATTAGATAGATCAAGTGGCAGTGGCACATCTTGATTTATAGTTCAAGTGACTCAAAAGCCAAAAGAAATATAAAAAAGAAATATAAAAAAGGGGTGGCAAAACGAAGCATGGAACAAAAAAGGTGCATCTGAATAATAACCAAAGCAAGATTACATCATAGATGTCTCTACATGTTACAGATTTTATCGTGAAAACACCAAAAAGCAACGCTGATGTTCTCTTACTAATTTTGATAGTTGTACCAGATTCGATGTACAATTATATCTTCGTATTTCATAGCATTCATAACACTGATCTTTGCGACTATTATTATGAAATCATAAATCAATGCTTAATTCTCTGCTGCCTTTGCTTTAGCTTTGCGTTACATTGGCTGCTACCCAGAAGCTTGGAGGCGAGAGATTTGAGCTCTGTTTTAGGCACAGTCTTCATTTTCTGTCTATTCCTAGTAACCGGCTAGTTAATATGTCTATTTTTCTTATTCTGTCTCCCCTCTTCTCTCCATTTTCTCACGAAAGGCTGATATTATTTCAAGTCTTTTATTTTCACGGCAGTCTTACTTACTTTCTTGTGAATAAGTGTTGATGTTTCCTAGGGATTTTTATTTTTTCTGGTATGAAAACGCGAACTTGCTAATTGACTAGTAGTCAAGTCTGGGTCATTACTTGAGGTGTGACGAACCAGAAAAAGGAATTATTCAAACCGAAAAAAGAGATAATCATACCCGAGAATTTTCACACCAACTGCAACAGTTTGGAATTAAGAAATTCAGAAGATCCTCGTCGACATTTTCAGGCGAATGAGAGCTCGTATATGCGCAAATCACTACTAAATGAGGCTTCATTACTGCATAATAAGATCATTCCTTTAGGTATAATGGTCGGTATAATAGTTGATGACGATGCAAATAAAAGAGCTAACTAAACGCAGGTGTAACTCGTCATAACTACGACTTTGAACTAATACTACGAGAAAAATGATAATCGAGAACAAATGGACGCCTTATTCTGATAGTTAGACTTATCATATATGTGCTTCTTACTATGTCTCAATCTTTTGCTGTAGGAATCTTTAGTACTACGTTAAGAGTCCATACAGTATATCAATTGTCCACATAAAACCTAATTAGATCTTATGCAGAGTTGTGACGAATATAAATATATATGCAACAAAGATATCGATGCCTCTTCAGTTTGCGTTCGATTGCTCATAATAGCCTAGTCCACTAATATTAGCCAATGAACACATGTTCCTATCACAAAGAGGGCAACTTTTGGAAACAAATAATCTAGATAAGGCAGAACACGGCAGAGCAAGGAACCATAGCATCGAAGCACCTAAAAGGAACTATACTTTGCATAGGGCTTTAAGTCTTAGCCTAATATGATCCACCCTACTTGACATGATAAACTGGTGATATACCACTACCGCTTTCAAGTTTGAAGACATGTACTCACAGTTATTGATGTTACATTTTCACCCAACCAAATAGGCGTTGGCTTTTCCAAGTATCAGAATTGCTAGGTCAAAAAATCGTTCCTGAAGGGTTCTTCACGTCCCTCTTCCATTATGTATACCACAAAATCAATACGCACAAACAACAGGCTTACATTTAAGGTACCTCGAAGAAACTTACTGAATCGGGTCTCTTTAATGAACTTACAGTACGCCCGGGACAGTATCTTACTCCCTGGAAAAAGGGTCTGTCAGGATGCCGAGACAGACAAAGACGTGAGACACAGAGCAAGATAGACGGAATAAAATGTACAACGGCAACCGATGGAAAACGGCTAGCCAGTCCACAAACCAACTGTCTACTCTCATGTCTGTCGGGCAAACCACTTCCCAAGTGACAATATACACCGAGTTATATTTTTAACTAGGTACAAGCACCTAATGAAGCCGTGACTAGAAGGTCTGTTCACATCTCAAGGAGGCAAAAATTGGAACGAGCCTTTCAAAGGATCACTGATGCGGTAGCAAGCCATACCACAGCACGGCCTTTCTTAAAAGTACATATGACTCCTGAAAGTGCTGAAGATGTCGGAAGGAAGGGGAGCCTTCGAAAAACCTTTCGTGGTTTTGTGACCTAGTAGTACAGTGTATATCTCTATGACGTTGTGTATTTTGCTCATTCCCCGATGTGTGTTAAAATAGTAATGGCCACGACAAGTATGGGAAGAGGAACAAATACAATACATCCAACTATACTGAACTATAGGTATCGTTATGCTGTCTTCTCCATTCTGTTCCTGTGATGATACTTATTCATTGTTATCCTTACACTGTAGCATCTGGTCAAAGTATAGATACTCCGTCAATGTGCTCGGGCTTAGCTGAAAGCTCTACCGAGAGCATCAGGATACATTCTCAATGTGATTCCTGCTACATAAGTGACGTTTTCAGGGGGTCCGAGTTGGACAATCTTTGAAATAATACGCCTCTTGGTCTATATGACAGCAAATCAGTGGTTAATGAACGGAACCACCCAGCACACCAGGTATCGTAGTTAGTTGTAGACTCTGCGAGGGTGACAGCAACTAGTAGGAGGATCTGAGAAAGAGTCTCAGAATGAAAGGGCGTGACCGAACCCCTTCGGTGAGGTCCGGGTTGGCATCCAATAGATTGCTTCTAATTATGTGGGCGGGCAATCATATTAGCTGTATAGGAAGTAGTATGAGGTACTTATGATATTATGAGATTCCACTGATCATACAGGTTGTATCGTTTTGAGTATATGTCGGTGAGTCTCATCATAACCAATGACGGACATGTAAGATCCCGTTGGGCACACTTGGCAATGTTATATGTAGTATATATTCGTATACCTTGGGAGAGTTAGGTCCAATACTCATGAGACTCCCCGTATTCAACATCATCACAAATTATGGGTTAGTGCGATGGAATTGACTAGCGTCGTGCTCACATACGATTATCTACGGTTATCTACTGAAAACTAGACTAAAGCACGGAGTGTCTTGTACACCCATCAGTTCTATGCATGATCACCTCATACATATATGTACTAGTTTTCAACGAAGAATCAGACCAAGTTACCGGAAAACTTGGCCGCACTATCTTCAACAATACCTTTTTTCAACATCTCGGGGAAAGCGATGGGGAAATACGGCAGAGTGTGGATGTTGCAGGGATTGCCAATGAATAGTGTTTGTACGGGAAGCGTGACAATAATAGCAGCCGCCGGCAAAGTCAATCAAGACATGAGATAACATGCTAGGATATGTGCTTTAATTAACATGTACTATCCATCATAAAGTCAAGTTAGACTATAGTTAGGTCGAAGTCTGTTTAAATGACACAAGAAGCCGCAAAAAAGACTTCATTGATACTACAGCCAAGTACTAGCTTACATATATGGGGTGTTCACCTTTTCTCAATTGACGGTGGGACAACAAAGCGAGGAGTGTGCGCACAGAATCGAGACAACAAGGGAAACCACTGCCACCTCTTATAGTTGACTAGCACCCATCAAGCTCATGCGTCGTGGCAGTGAAGCCTTGCTAGCGTATTTACCCATTTTCGTTGGATGGGGGGAAGAACAAGGGAAAAAGAAAGCACATAATATCCTGACCAACAATACAATCTTGATATCAATACACCATGGGTCTTGCATTTTTTTTTCAATAGAACCCCAAAAGAAGGCCAGTCGAATATCGGGGAAGATATGAGAGAAACAAGCAACAGAACGAGCGGCTTATGTTCTTCGTCGGTCTTGTCGTGATGGTCACCGTAACGCTGGCTGGTATGTCAAGGTAGTGGGTGGCAAATATATAAAACTTACCGTGATGTAATCCCCCCAGCGGTAGCGCAAGAGCAATGGCATGGAACGAGGGGTGATTTGACGTTGTTCAGTAGCTATAAATGTAGAATCAGAAGATAAGATACTGAACGAGAGTAGGCATTTCTGGTCCTACTTGTCAGGATCGATGAAGAGCTACAGAGTATAATAGATAGGCAAAAGGGACTATAATTCGAGAATAATGAGCATGGGTGGGCTATGTTGGCCATTATGAGAGTTCAATAATCAAGACTTTGAAGTAGAGTATAAAACCTGTAAAAAAGAAGAATGAAGAACGCTCATCGTCAGTCAGGTTCGTCGTGATATTCTGTTCCATAAGACAGGCATCACGGTCTCTGTTTCAGGCCTCCTCACTGTAGGTCTCTCATAATATTCGGCCAGAACACCCGTTATCACGATGCTATGGTTGGAATTACTCCTGTCTTGATATTGCTAGCTATGCAAAATGTCGTCGTGGCTGGTCGTTGAAAACCCAACAAGGGCAAGGACCCAAATCAAGCAAAACAACCATCCCTTCCCTTCCCATCCTATTCATCCCATTCCATTGCCCCGGCTTCCTGCCTATTCGGGTAACAACCCAAGAAGGGAAATATTCGGGGAAATTCACAGTTCGTCGCACGCACACCGTAGTTGCAACTTACATATCAGCGCAATATTATTGCCAGAGGGGGGACTCTACATATACTTTATTATCTTGCATATATTTGTGAATATGTATAACAGAACGTATATGAAGAGGCAGCCCCAAATGGAGAGAAATAGTAGCGCAATGCCACCATACTGTGTACTATGATTGCAGTCCAAGTTGCTTCTTTCCTTGTGCTTAGTGTTTTAGGAGTTACTACCCCGTGTTCCAAAGTACCTGTAGGAACTCTGTTCATATAAATAACATACTTGATGCTTCCTACAATGGCACAGGGCACTCTTATGCTGTTATTGGGCACCGATGCCAGCCAAGAATCATATCACTTCCAACTCTATGCTATCCAAGGGCTCTTTTGACTTGGGTGCCGGTGATTGGATGGCATGTCGCAGCCTGTATCAGACCTGGGGTGCTTTTGTTTCAATCTCTATATGTCCCTCGCAGAGTCTTGCTATATACTGTACAGGTAGTAGCATCACGGTGCATTACACTCAGGAAACACTATACGCTGTTCTCCATTATGACGCCTGGTGGCGAACGATGTGGTCATTCTGAAAAACCAAAATGTGATACGTCCTGTAGCATCCCCACAGAAACTGGGTGGAACTAGACGATAATGACACGATGTATTGGTACGAGAGATAGGGCCGAGTAAGGCAAGAAATATTGCTTTTTTTCTTGCTTCTAGTATCCTGAGACATCACACAAGGGCATTGGGTACAAACTGTTGATTGCCTTGACGTATTACGATGTGCTTAGGTTGCAGTTATATGTATGATGGACTTTATAGAAAGTCATGTTGTAGCATTTATTCCATACAGCACAAAGGAAGAAAACATGTTTTGTGAAATAAAGACTAAAATTTATTATCATTGAATGAATGACTACAATTGATGGATACAAAGTGAATCGCCCTTTACCGGGATTCGACCACATAGGCCTAAACGTTGGCTGAATTTTGGTCATAAACAAAATGACTCTGGTTAACCAGAATATTGGTAGAAGATATCAATAAGCCGCCGGGCTCCTTGAAAACACAGGCTACTGAATAGCATATAATACCAGAAAAAAAGAGCAACCCAAAGAGAACAAAACCAGATATAACCGGAAAACAAAAGGTACAAAAAAGTGTCCTAAATAAATGGACTGCCCTCGCGGAGATACTTTAGATCATACGCTAGTGAAAAAAACATTAGAGCATGTGTACAAGTGATGAAAATCGAGACTAAAGCTCGTACTATAATTTTTTTTTCTTTCGAGTAGATCTTGACAGTATTAGGATCTTCATATCGTAAGTGGAAAAAAAAAACAAAAAAAAATGATAGTAAAACATAAGGTAGAAGAGAAAACAACGATATTGGTACTTGAAATGAAAACAAAAGAAAAAGACACAAAGAAACTAGGCATGGGAAAGAAGAGGAAGAGACCAACAAGTCATCTTAGCAAAAAGCAAGTCGATTGCATTTGCAAGGGACCCTTGTCAGTGACGTCGACAATGGAACCCTCAAGACAAAAATCAAAGAGCTCAAGAGAAAGCTCGGGGCCCCGGAAGCGGGTCCCGGGGCGACCCTCTCATGGAAACAGGATTGGAGTGTAGCAGGAAGAGAAGAAAAAGAAAAAAAATAGCAGGGAAAAAAGAAGTAGTAGAGTGCCGAGTGGCCAAACAACGTTGATTGTAGAATGATGTAGTACTAGAAATCTCTAACAGCGATATATGCAGGAATAGGCATAAGCAAATGGCGTAAGAGAAGAAAGGATTAACAAGAAGAGAGAAAGAACACAACATGCCGTTGCGAACGGTAACAGCCAGCGTTACACAGTAAAGATCACGTCCACACTCTAGAGCGGCGCTTGTCAGCATTGTCGGCGACAGCAGACATAGCACTAGGAGCAGTCTGAGTCTGAGCCTGGGATTGATCGTGATTCTGCGTCTCCGTTGGAGTGTAAGAAACCAACTCAGCAGAGCGCGGGGGGAGCGTAGGAACAATGTATTGGTCAGGAGCATGGGCCTGGGTGGCCGTATCCTGGGCAGCAGGCTCACACAGGAAGCCAATGGACAGACGATATCCAGAGTTGGCACGAGAGTGCGTGCTAGATGGAGTAGTACCCTGATCACTAGTAATAGGGAGCGTCTCGGAAGTCTCCACAGTGGACTGGCTGGGGGTAGCCAATGAGGCTCGGCGCTGGTTCTTTGATGTACGGCGGCGAGTGGTGCCGTTGGAACCCAGCCGATTGGCCATATGAGCGTATCTGCCCTCTAAGACGACCTTGAGGTGTTGCATGAACTGGGTTCGTTCCTGATTCTTGCAATTCTTCATTTGCTTCTCTAGTTCAGTGATGCCATCTTTGACATTAGTAACCGCCTGAAGCTCGATGGCACGGCAGTACGGAGAAGTGGCCCTTAAGTCACTGTCCTTCGTGAACATCAAGAAATGGGTGTTTTTCTCGTGCTGAGAGCGGTTGTCGCCGCGCTGGAAAGCGCCAGGGCAATTTTCAAGCCGACAGAAGTAGTTCTTCTCGCAGATATGAGTGGAATTATAGTGGCGTGAAGCGTGGCCAGATGTACTAGTAGGTTGGCCACAGGCCTGGCATAACCACCGCGTCTTGGGTTTACCGCCGACAACACAGTGCACTGGAACACTATACATGCTATCCTTGCCCTTGCGCCCATTGCGGTGCTTTGCAGCGAGCAAACGATGGACGAGACTGACTCGTTCAGCATCGTCAAGATCGCTAGGATCACAGTTAAGGCGATTAGCAGCTGATTCGCCTTCTACAGGGCCAGTCGGAGTAGTGCCTTTAAACAGGCTCGGCTGGGCGTAAGGTGCACAAGCAGATACTTTCGGAGGCCGGGCCTGACCATCTTGCTGGCTAGCCGGACGCGAGGCCAAAGGATGGGCTGAGATGGGAATAGGGTGTTCACCAGGGTGAGTAGCTTGGGCAGGTGCTCCAGCATTGTGGTGATGCTGAAAGTGGCTGTTAGGCTGTTGATAGGCATGGGCTGATGCTCCAGGCCCAGTATAGCTATGATGAGCTTCGATAGGGTGATGAGGATAGGAAGAGCTGTTAGAGGGATAGGCCGAAGTTCCAGATTGGTGAGCAGGAACCTTGGCGAAATAAGGGCTATTCAAAGAGCCGTCAGAGACCTGATATCCCGAGCTGTGGGAGGTCCGGCTAGACGACATAGACATGGGGACAGAATCATAAGTAGAGCTATGACTGCCAAGGCGAGGAGGCTCGTTGGCACGATGCCAGTCAGGATTTTCGAAGTGCTGCTGAATCGGTCCATTATAAGAATCACGGCGACCTGAGTGGGCCGAACGGGCACCCTCGTACCAGACGCTTTGCTGGCGATCTTGGGGCGCAACTCTATCCTCGAAACGGCTGCGGTGAGAGTCAGCGCTGCTTGACACGGACATCGGCACAGAGCTGCGGCGAGCCCAGTGCTCAGAAGGTGTAGTGAAGGGGTTGTTGCCCTGCTGGGCGCGCGACTGGTTGTGGTGAGGATAAAAGCACTCATTGGTGCCAGGGGCACGGCAGTGAGCGTCTCGGCATTCGCCTAAAGACTCCCGAGGCGGCCACGGGACGGGTCTCGCAGGCTCGGCGTACATGGTACGTGGGGAGAGCTCGGCAGCGGGGATGAACAAAGGCCCACGAGCACGAGCAACGCCAGCGGTTTGGTGTCCCGCGGATGGCACGTACTCAGGGTTGGTGAAGTGAGTGGTGGAGGCTGTGCTGGTGTTGTGGTGGTTGACCTGGTTGTGGTAGTTGGTTTGGCTGTGGTGGTCATCAGTAGGAAAGACAAATTTGGGATAGCCGTGATTTCCCGAGGCAGCTTGGTAGTGACTGCTGGCGAGACTGGCACTGGGAGCAACAAAAGCAGGCATGGAGCCATTGGAACTATTGCGTGACTGAGCCATTGTGAAAGATGTGAAGAATCGAAAAGAAATAAACAGTAGTGATAAACAGTAGGGATAAGCAAGTCAATGGAAGCAAGGCCAAGATGGCAAAGTAGAGGTGGTGGTTCGTCAATGTCAGGCTTGGTCAGACTCACAGACAAGGAAGACCGAAAGCAACTAGAACTGAGCGATGGAGAGGTTTTGGTAAAAGCAAGGTAAGGGACGAGTCAAAGGGGGATAAGAACGATGGAATTGATAGTGTAAAGAACAAAATAAAAGATCCAGACGGAGAGGAAATATGGGAAAATCACTCGCTATATATCTTCTCCGTGATGGGAAGTCCTATGATGGCCAGTTGACTTTATATGTCCTAAGAAGCAATTTCTGCGCTAAGCAGCAGTGGAAAGAACTCCAGATGTAGTAGCTGTAGTTTTGGCTGCATCCGGGTTGCACTGATAGAGCAACTACCTCAAGAAAAAATAGTGCCTTGGACGTCGGAGCCCATCACAGCTTGGGGTTATTGCCACGGGAGGCGTGCCACACCCCACCAGCTCAATTAAACCAGTCGCGATTTTATAGTCGACTACGGTTGCTTTATTGTCAATGCATTTAATCATACATGCTCTTTTTATTATTCTTTTTTTTGCCATTTGAAAGCAGTCAAGGAGGGTTGTCCCTGGGAACGCTAAAAGCTGCGCAGTTTATCTCGATAAAATCGTGCAATTAAACTTGCGCTGCTAGTGAAATTTACTTGGTCCCTTTCCCGCTGCCGTTGCTGATTTTTTACTGAGCCTTATGTGTCTATACATCGTATAACACGATGGTTCTATACAGCATGGAGAGGTAAATCCAAGTAATACATATTAAACCAGCAAGTAAAAGATACCTCAGAGTACGTACTCGAAACTTGCAGCTAAACTAAAGCTGCGATATGACGTTGATTTGCCAATATTGCGGGCACAGGACAGGATCCGGACACTGAAGTCATGATCATGATCAAAGCAACCGTCCTTGTGTGTTTCTACATGTGTTCTCTAGCCATTTTCTCTTCGGCCAGAGTCGGTTATTCTTAGAGAACCAACGATCTGTCTCCTGTGAGAGAATGGACGGTGATAGATCAAGACTCCCTCCCTCCTCTCTCCAGCTCCTGTCTTTGTATGTCCTTACTCGGTTTTCTTATGTATTTTCACTAATCACTTTATACAAATTTCATTTTATGAAACTTTAGATTCTGAGTTGTTAAGTGTATATGTCTACAGAACTCTTTTCGACAAATACCGCTCCCTCTTTTCTACCTGAGTTCATTGTTCGTTTCTTTTTTTCCTATTTTCGGTGTAGTTGTTTCTTCTCCCTTAATGCTTCCGCTCTAATTTTACGGTAGCAAAGAAAAGATAATTATGGTTGTCGTTGTTCGATCGAAGCTTATACAAGGGAAGTCTAATGCCTTGGAATGTGAATATTTCGTCCATCCGCAATGTTCAAAAGTCAAACTTAGATAACAAGCAGTTCGTCTCGTCTCGTCTCATCTAGCGGGGTTTTTTGCCATTAGAGAAGGTGTGTTTGCTCAGAATAAGGGAGTAGTATTCATCTTTATCATTTGTTATCATAAATGCGAAGCATAAAAAATCATCGTACTTATTAGGGTTTATCTGGCTATTAGTTTTAACGGTGGTAATGCATGTTAGGGTTATATATTCACTAAGTTTGTTTCGAGGACAGAACCAGTCCTTACTACCAACTTAAGCTTCACAAGGCTTTTCTTTTGAAACAAAATTGTAAAAGGAAAGGCGTTGTCTAGAGCCATGCACGACTGTTCATACGTTACAATTATAGACGCCCGACATCTGTCCTGTGGAAAGTCAATTATTCTGCCCAGATCAAGTGTAGCCAATGTCTCGAAATCCCGATCTCGACGAGTTGTTACTTGCTTTTTTTCTCTTCTTTTGTGCGAGAAAGAGTGCTAGTCCTATATGGGAAATGATTGGGGACAGCTAGTAGGTTCTTTTCTTAATAAACTCTTGGCTTTTGTTTCTATTCGGTCTGGACCTTTGCCTCGTATCAGACGGGCTTAGTAGCTATTGGCATTTGCCTTTCATTTTCATACAGAGTTGGTAGTCGCGAAATGCCAAGCTCTAGTGCGTGAATTAATCCCAAAGGTATCCAAAAGTCAAGTATCGTCGTTCGGCTTAGTCCAAGCCAACTTTAGGTTAGATAGGCGGATGCTCTCATCATGGCTACACTAAATCTGGCATCTGGCAGTCTGTCGTTTTATGGCACAGCAAGCATCTGGTCAAAGCTTGGCAGAAGGGAGCACAAAAAACGGCAGAATTGAATCAAGCCGATGTTGACAGCTTCCTATAACTTTCTTATTTGCGTAAAAGGGAGCATTGACTCTTTCCTCCCTGCTTATATTTTTCTCAAAAAATCGATTTCTAGGTATCTTGGACGAACTGTCAATGATGTCTGCTTGCAGCCACGTTTGGAGAAAACCACCAAGAGCCGAGAAAAGAAAAGGCTTTTTTTTTTTATTTCATTCTAATTTTTTTCCGTTTAAAATATAATAGAATTTCCGCCTAGAAGTTCATTTTCAATCATCGTTGCTCATCTAAGAGAACCAACCCTAATAGTGTAACCCAGAAAAGACAAAACTTGCAAGAAAAAATGACCTGTTGCGCCCCGTAATTGTGACAGTGAGGCAACATGAAGAATTTAATATCGCCATGAGCCTATGTGGCGGGCTCCTTGTTGGCTGTCAATTACTTTCTACCATTTGTTACTTGCCGCCATTATTCATTTCCAAGGCCTTCCTAGTTCACCACTTGCCAACTTAGATGTAGCTCAGCAGACAGGATCCCTACTAGCCTCGGTGTAAACGCTCTACCGCCGCTCTATTTCCACTAGTGGCAAGATGAACTCAACTCTCAAGTGTTGATAGAGAGTATATTTACGTGCTTTAGGGGCTGGATTTTGCCGCCTTTCCTTGTCGGATCATTTCCAGTCACTTGACAAGCCAATGCAACTGTTTGTTTCTTTTGAGGACCTCTTGGCTTCTTCTAAATGTAAACGAAGTAAAGAGAAGATCGATTGTGTGTTTGAAAACAAAAAACACACAGTTATCTAGAAACATACATAGTTACCTGTAGTTAAAGGGCCTGTTGTTCACTAATGCAAACAAGGATGCGGCTGTTATAACCCACGGGGTAAAGGCGTAGCCCTTTTTTTTTAAAAAAAAAAAATTTATATTTATAAAAATGAATTTAATCTTTAATTTTAAGTTTGTATAAATAGACTTAGTACCAACGAATAAGAAAAAAGCCAGATTGACAACTATGTGTTTTCGTTCTTGTCCTAATGGTCTTCGAATGCGTCAATTCGAGATGCTCATCAAAATTATCTTGAGCAATGGCAAAATTTATACCAGCCTTGTAATACTTCAGTAATTGAAACATCAGGGTTCAAAAGCCACAACTTCATGCCACGATTGTCATCAGATACACGTCTACTAATATAGTAGACACTTAGGGCGTATTGATATAGCGTATCCATGCTCTTACACCCAATGTCTTTCTTTTCAATCAAGTCTAAGCCAGATCGATCTTAACGGGCATCGTTTGAGCCTCGGCTCTTATGCTTCCCGTCTACCTGGATAGCGGAGTTATCTGTACATACATACATACGTCTCTCATCACTCAGTATCACTAGACACCAATGCTCACATTTGCCCAGAATAGGCATATCTTCTTTTACAAATGGCCCTTCTCCCCTCCGACTGAGCGATCCTAGGATCTCTTTCGCCTCATGTGCTCCTTTCCCATCACATTAATAGCTATTTCTCCAGGGGATAACCTTCCTGGATCTGTTGATCAGGAGCGGAACCGCGGAATGGCCGTCACAATAACTAGATAGCTACATTACGCCACTTATTGTTAATTGAGCCAAGTGGCTTCCTTTCCCTCTTTACAGCAAAACTAAGTGTGATTCCTGACTATAATATAGGTATGTGACTATACGGTAAACGGCAAATCTATATCAGTAAACTCTATTAGAATTCGTTAGGAATCATTCCAACAAAGCTCCAGTACTAATCATGCTACAAGGGTTATTAGCCCTATTCCATAGTCCGGCAATGTTTAGTTGTACTTGACTGCCTTGGGAACCCCTACGTCTTTCAGCTTCTTGGCAAGCCCGTCTATCATGACTAGGAAGACATATTCTATGTTCGCACAAAGATCCCCTGCTTAGATCTAGAAGATGTAAACAAACCATCCAATGTAACATCTTCTTTAAGTTCTACAAAGATACATACATACGATCAATTAGTAGCTTTTAGTAGTCTGCGAGTTTACCCTGCTCTGATAGGTGGGCACTAGATCGCATTCGGTACAAGAATAGCGGGTAGCAAAAGGACCTTCTACTTAGGCTATGTGGACAACTCTTGCCATCGCTAGAATAACGTGATATAACAACGAATACACCTAAACCGCTGCAAGAAAACGCGAGATTGATTTATTAGCTATTTTGACGGCATTGCGATTATGATCTCGTCTTGTCTAGTCTTGTTTGAAGTAGCGAACCCTGTCTCTAGCTCTGCTGTTATATTATGGACGAACTACTAAATGGATATCTTTTTCACTTTAGTGTACATATGTAATAGTTCTTAGTTTATTGTTGAAAAGACAAAAAGAGGGCAGCTAGCTCCCACTACAAACGCAAGCTATGGACTATTCTCATCAAGTTTTGATATTTTTTTTTTCTATCTTGTTGACAAAAGATACTGCACGGTTATAACCAACTTCTCTTTTTGCTTTTGGCGTCATGGGTAGCTTTAATACCGAAGATACATATAACAGCCACACCATCATTTGCACAAACCCACAAAGTATGTCGAACAAGCTACCATGTCTACTATTCTAGCCTTAACGAAAATCACTTCTCTAATAGGAATAGTCTACCCGCTCTACACTTTGGTCTAGACCTTTGAATGCCCCACCCCAAAATGTTAGCACTAAAATATACCGATACATATAACTAGTTAGTTGTAAATCTGATAGTTGTATACATATACATATTTTCAACACATTGTCGACTTAGCATGGATGTCAAACCAGAGTGGCTTGAATGTGATAGAACTAGGAAATATACTTTGGAATATTGACGCAGTGAATATGCACACAAATGATGTAGTGATTATAGTAGTGAGTTTATATATAAATAGCAGTGCATGACAAAAATAGTGTTTCTTCCTGGTTTGTGTACCTAAATGACAAACATTAGGACGATAAAACTATGTAACTAGTTAACGATACAGGTAGTAGCACTGTAAGTCCTAAAAAAGGGGGAAAAAATAAAACTGACCTACAAGACAAGAGGAAAGCGCCTTCAAGGATGTCCAGCAGATAGTCCGAAGTAGCATGAAGCCAGAGAAACACCCGGCAAAGACTGCACCCGAAACGAAGGATTACTGTAGCTAGCAGAGACGGAGATTCTTTTTGTTGTCATGGAAAAAAGGCCAAATTTCTGAATGCTATTACTTGTGGCCGCTCCATCTACCCTTCAAAAGATATGCTGTAAAACTTTGAGGTTTGCCATATTACTAGGGAGTACACATCATAAACCTTGTATATATATTCACAATTACTTCTAAGCACCAACGTTGAAGCTATAAAATATAATGGTGGCGTATTATAGAATATCGTACCCACAAATATCCGGAAAAGTGTTGAGCCAATCAAGAATAGCGCGATTTTTGAGTGTAATTCCTAGTACCGTTACTTGATTAATACTTGGGTAGCTGGGTAAATTTGCCTTCCAAAGCTGGCGACGATCACTTCAAGTAAATTGGAAGTAAGTCTGCGTTTAAATCTAGGGTGTATACTTGACTTCTTGATGTTACTTGATAGATCCGGCAGATGCTTATGGTGAGTTATTTTTGTGTTTTACGAGAACGCGAATGCCGACTTGGGAGTGAACTGGTAAAGCCAAGAACTAGACAGACAGACTATCGATTGCCTACTGGCTAGCCAGAACGAATTGAAATGCTATGCTTACCATGGGTGACATGAAGAAATCCAGCCTACCTTTACTTACGATGAAAGCAGGGGACTCTTTTTTTTCTTTTTCATTTTAATCCATTTTTATCAAGGTGAAAATGGAGCTTTAATAGCTATGTAGCACCTCGGTGTCCTAAGATACAAAGTCCTAAACTGATGCTAGTATACAATGTAGGGTGAAGGGCAGCCTACTTCTCAACAGTGACCGGCCACTGAGATACAGAGCATTTGCTGCTATTCCTGCGCATTTCAACTTCTAATTATTTCCGGTAAAAACCGCCTCGTTGGGAACCTGTCTCTAAACCTCCGGGCATTTTGTAGCTCCTTGTACTATAATCCCTCTTAACAGAAAGCAGGGGACTACATCCGGGATTTTTTTAAAGTTATAAATTACCTCCTCAAGTTATATTATGATTTTGAAAGCTTTGATCCATATAGTGGTGTCCAGCACATTTCTCATGATTTTCTCACTGTCATGAGATTTCATGATTGAACTGCTGTGAATATATATATACGACCGGTATGCGTAATATTCCAAGCGTAATGTACTAGTACGAATGATATAGTGAAGGATGCATTCTGGCTTATAGTGGCCCTATACTAATACATAATAGACGGTAAGTTTTATACTGAGCAGGGCCTCCAAGTGATGGCGAAACAAAGAGCGGCCTTGGAAACCACTATAATGTTATCACGAGATGTCGGGAGCACAGCATTATCCCATTCTGTCCTCCTTTCCATTCGACACACTTTCTTCGGCCCCTCGATGTTGGTGACGTGCCGTTGAAAGCACCATACTCGTCACCTATACTCATTGTATGGTGTGGAGCGTGGCACGAGTACTCCACAGTCTGTGCATACCCAGTACTTGATGGTCGATCGCCGAATCTTCGATATTGAAACGAAACAAAAGGGAAACAAAAGGGAAAGGGTATGACCGTCCGAACTTGGGGTTTTCGTCTTTCCTAATCGTTTCTCGCAAGCAAAAAAAAAACAGAGGAAAAGTCATATAAGCTGAAAGCAGGCGCAAGCGAGAAAACAGCATTCCTGGGTTCCTGGACTCGAGCTCCTTTCTTCCTGAATTTTGCTCAAGTTAGACTAAGCAATAAAGATGCAGATTTTGGACAGGGAGATGAGTAGCAAGAAGCGTCTAATGCCAGGATATGCCCTGCTGTAACTATCATGAGAATACAGGTTCAGTCAGATACGTCAACTTTGGGAAAGCCCGCTTGAAATCCTCAACCGCGGTGGAAACTAAAGCATACGAATGCTGTAAGATTTCCCGGTACGGCCGTTATTAGGAGGGGTTTTAGGTTTTTTTATTGAGTACATGAATGTGTAATCGACAAGGAAGGGGTGTGCTAGAGGCAGAATAGTCTATCAAGTTTGAATATTGAGTCCTAGCTTGGAAGTGATCGTGACTCGCGTTCTCTCGGCTGATAGACCCTTTTTATGCTCTTATGCCCTGACTTGGTGCTATGCCCGCCAATACTACCTCATGGTAACAAGACTTTGCCTAGACCAAGGGCCGTAGTGGGAGACATACTAAGAAGCGTGATGTTTTGATAGGGGCCTAGAATGTTTATTTTTGCGTAGTCAAGCTGCCATTATACGGTTTTATGCTGTGTCATGATTCCACACCATGAGGTAGTGTGTTTCTCACCCATTATAAGTCTAAATTCCAGATGCTCATACGGTAGAAATGGCAGCAGCGCATGATAGCATGGCTTAGACCGAACCAAAACATTTTGATGGGGTCTCGACCATCATTTGGGTCTATTTGGGGGCCGAAACCAACATTTCTTCCAGCAAATACATATGTACGCTTCATCTAGCTCTATAACTCCATAATATTAAAAAATATATAAAATAAAACGTACGTATGCCTGGCCTCTAGTTGGTCAAATCCAGCTAGGGCAAAGCTACTGAAGTCCACCCTATGCTTATGGTAGTGCGTCTGAGGGTTTGGGCAGTAGATGCAGCAGTAACCACTGTCAAGAGGGGTTATAATACAAGGAGCTACAAAATACTTGGATGTTTTGAGACAGGTTCCCAACGAGGCGATTTTTACCGGAAATGATTAAATGTGCAGGAATAGCATAGAGTGGCCTGTCACTGTTGAGAAATAGGCTGCCCTTCACTCTACATTGTATACGTATACTAGCATCAGTTTAGGACTTTGTATCTTAGGACACCAAGGTGCTACATAGCTATTAAAGCTCCATTTTCACCTTGATAAAAGTAAATTAAAAAGAGGCAATTCCTGCAAGGCTCGCCCTGAAATAAGTTAGTCGTTGCTTTTAGATTTGCCACTTCTTCAGCTGGTGGCTTTGCTCTATATATCATACATAATATATGCTGGTTTTTTTTTTTTTTTTTTAAATATTTTTAGCATTTTCTTGCTATGAAAATAACGCAGTTAAAAAGAGACGGAAATTGAACTTTACAGTTGCAATAGGGGCCTGTAGGAATCGACTCCCACAAATCGATGTATGAAGGAAAAGAGCATATAGGGTCAAGATGAAGGCTTGATCACATGGGAGCCAAAATCATGTATTACAGCTCGTGATAACAGGTGATGACAGGGTGACAAGCCATTTAAGTGCAATGATTGAACTTTCTAGAATAACGTTGAAACACCTAATAGCCCATCTTTGATATTGCATAGGATACGATAACTTAGGGTTATCTGAATTCTGTTGTTATTCATGGAGGTTTTTGCGTCACGCTCCTGAATCGAGATTGCATTTAATTGGTAGTCAAGTTACAAAGTACGCGTATATTAGATGTGATCCATATGCACCCATCAATGCTCTTGGTCGTCTATTGCAAGTATATGGATAAGAATAGTAATATCAGGTTAATACTCATATATCCTACAATACGAGATACCAGGCCGTGCTGTCTTAGGTACAAAGCGGCACAAATTATATCAGATCAGCCATTCCAGCATTTGGTGAACGATGTTGTCTGGTGATTATGAGTAAGCCAACTAAATAGGTGGAAATACTGTACGGAAACTCCACACGGGACATACAAATACAAACCAACGGAACTAACGATATCTATAAGAATGATATAAAGAGGTCGAAGAAGGATGGGTTGTTTTAGCATTGATGGAGTGTCGTAGCGAATACAAATTACGGCACGGCAGCAAGCTACAGTAAACCAACTCATGAATAACCATCGAAGAAGGAAGAGATCAGCGGTCAGACCCAAGCAAGCCGCGAGGTTGTGCACCGAGCATAGAGTGGTAGTGAACGCACTATACAATATCAGGATTATATACTATACAAAGCCTACCCACATACATATTTATCTATATGGGTGCATACGAAGATCCATGCATATATCTGCACACACAATCATAGAATAGCCGTCCTTGATATCACAAGCACTACTGCTTTTGGGTCTAGGTCGACGCTCTTTCGGCTGGCATGCATAGCAGAAGCGAGAAGCAAGCGAGGCTGCCGACTACGGATGCTGTAGTCGTGACCAAAACTTCTCGTTTGCCCTGCCGATAGCCATGAGGGATTGATAGGAACCTGGCGGTGAGAAGTGAGGTCGAGTACTTGAATATCAAGTCCAAAGATATATACCGAAATTGAGGTAGGTTTACTTTTGATGTCAACTAGTAGAGATATTGCTAGCTCCAGTGCGTGATAACCCTGTACAGGGTTGTCGTGTGGTGTGTCTTTCTTTCTTTTCTTAGGTGAAGCATAATGCATGCTATCCCATAAAATAGATTCAAACAGTACTCATTTTTCGCTACCTGAAGTGCCGCCTGTCCGAGAAGCTCACACCAAACAAGCTCAACACTATTACACATCTCTGTCTAGCCGCTGCGGCAATATGACTACTGCTTAAGATAGGACTCAGTGGCTAGCTGTCGGCTTGTCCCTCGAAGCCTTGTGGCCTTGTGTCCTTGCGATGACGACGCCCCTCCACACCGAGTCTTCTAGCATCTGATACGTTCCCGGTGGCTTTCACCACAGCATCACCATTCTCGACATCATATGTT
This sequence comes from Davidsoniella eucalypti, assembly GCA_004009845.1. Classification (NCBI taxonomy): domain Eukaryota; kingdom Fungi; phylum Ascomycota; class Sordariomycetes; order Microascales; family Ceratocystidaceae; genus Davidsoniella; species Davidsoniella eucalypti. Next base: position 67,875 of record RMBW01000063.1, on the reverse strand, counting down.
GCTTCCCGTGCCGTGCTGTGCTCCACGCCCCATGCCCAACAAGTAGAAAAACGGTCCGTCTATACAACTACACTGTACTAAGGAAGCGCCCCCAGCAGTGCGTTTCCTTCTAGAACGGATTCTTGTGTCGCTATTGTAAAGTTGCAATGGAACCCTGCAAACGAAAAAGCAAGGCCTGTTGCGACGATCAGTAAGAATGATTCGGGTCATGTAAAATATCCAAATCATGAAACGGGACTGCCTCTTACACGGTACTTTTATTTAGTGCTCTGTAGCGCTGAAGCGAACGCTTACACCGTAGCTGATCGCTGGAAAACTACATATAAATATAGAGCGAATGTCCAACATGCACACACACCATCGAAAGTGGTCAAGTACTTAGAAATAGCCCCATAACCGTCATCTCAACTTATGCTTTGCCCTAGACAGCCCTGGAATGCAGCTTGGCAAACGTACATACCGGTACATGGCACGTATCCGGTAATTGTTAATACTGAACAATGCATTACTAGCGGTAGTTCCAGCAGAGCTATAGAGCTACAGCGTCAGTGCGAGCAACGCAGCGTTGAACTACAGGCAGGTCAAACTTGGAGCACTGCGAAGGAAGTCGTCTGGCTCGCTGTACACGACTATGCATGAGTTTCCGTCCCGACTATCAATAAATAGAATCTAAATTCTACCGGGCCACGCAAACACCAGCTCTATTCCCTATTTCTTTTTGCCGCAGCATCAGATTTGATACTGTAGCGCTAGGGAAACCGACCCGTCTCTCTTGCATTGTTCTCGGCCATGCTAGGTGTATAGGCAAATAAATACGTACACTAGGTATTGTTGCCCTGCTAGCGCCCGGCTCACCGTCACCTATACATCATATCAGTCGCTGAGTTTCTTCGGGGCTCCGGCCTCGAGTCAACCTACATGCAGCACTGCCGCTCTCTCTCCACCAGTCAGAACCTCCGGCGGGATGCTGAGTCTTCTTGTGACCTTTCGTGGCCCGGCCGTTAATCGCAAACACTGGTTTTTGGTCCTCGTCTACATAGTCGACCCCAGTAATGATACATGTCATATCGAACGTATACAAATAAGCCGGCACATGTGCCATTTGGCAGTGTGTTTACATGCAACTCATACCATGTCCAAAGGCAAGCCGTGCCAGCAGTCTACATCAGTAGACAGTGGTTCATTTGTAATGTAGCCTACACGGGTCCGCCTGCTAGCAAGTCTTTCTCACGACCTTGTGCCGTTTTGGGCCATCCCTCGATATTTCATGCCTTGTTATTGGCTGGGCTTTGTAACGATGCTCCCCTCTTATTTATCTTGCACATAGGCTTCTTTTTATTTCCCAATGCCTGTTCTGTAAATATCGGGTTGCTCCCTATTGTATTATAAACAGCCGGATGCCTCGAGGGCAACGTGTTACTGAATCATCAGACATGTCTGATAGGTACTGTGTGTGCTGGTTTTTAGTCAACATTTTATAAACCCTGTATCTATCAGCCAACTTGTCCGAATAAAGCTTTGATGTGGCCTAAGCAGGGACTTTGTGAACTGTTCATACGAAGAGACATGGGTGATACCTAAATATCTCAACATAGAGCACTTTGGCACCGTCTCGGAGCCGTCGTTTGCACTGGTCAAAAGCGATTTACTTACTATTCATATATCACCATCATATGATAACAAAAGAACGGGCGGATATTACGCGAAAGAGGAGGGGGGAAAGAGAGCACAAAAAAGCAGCATTTTGTCTCTGCTGGATCATGTATGCGACGACGCTTGATATCGGAGTCTCACGTCGTTCGCTCTGGCTGTATAGAGACTAGCTTTGAAGCAGGCAAGATGGCTTGCATCTGCGGTCGTTGGTGCAGCCATCGTCACTCATTGGCGGGTAAGAAGGGACAAGATTTAGCATATTGGGCGAAGTTGTTTATAGCACCATCCCCAGCCAGGACTTTCTGTACATCTAAGTACGTACATATCTGTACATATATGTAAATTGGAAGCCAAGCCGTTCGCGTCCGGCAGAACCCAATATGAAGCATACCTTTTTCTTCCAACCCTGTTCCCTGTCGAAGCGGACTACTACTCTACTTCGTGGTGACGGTCTCCATCTTCCCCTTCTTCTGACTCCTACTAACAGCCAACAGTCAGCTATATATATGTACGTGCAAGGTAGAATAGGTTTCTGTTTCTACTATCTATATGTGCCTTCTTGGACGCTCAAAGTAGTCTGTATTGGTTTCTATGGCTTCTCTCTTGTCTTCTACCGCACATCTGAATCCCCCGCAGATCTCTTTCCAAGTTCTTATTTCTCTCCTTCCTAGTTGATAGGCCGATGATAGTGATAGCAAAAGTAAAGATTATATAAAAAATGATAGCTTTTATAGTTGCAACGAAGTTTGAGGGAAAAGAAAAAGCATGAATGTAGTGGGCCTCTTGTTGATCAAGGTCGTAACAACGGCACAGTCAAAGCCGGATAGATAAGCCATGGCAACGCAGATAACTGTGCTGGCAACTTCTCAAAGAAAGACGCAGAAGCACAGTTTGTATAGACACATGTGAGTCTTTGTATTTTTATGAGATATCATGAGCACCACCAACGATGACAAGTATAACAGGTCATTTTCCCCCCTCTTGCCTTTATTCTTGTCTCTCGGATTTTTGGACTTATGCGTTTGGTCATTTTAGCATATACAGATACAAGTAAGTTTCACTCTTTGCCGGGCTTAGAATCGAATTACCAAACAACAAATCTCCGTAGGTCATGAGTTCTTCCTAGGCTTCATTAGCCCACTGCAATATTCCCATTACCACGTTGGCCATGCATTTTTGTCAGACTCCTCTTCCGGCCATCTCTACGCTAACTGACCATCATAAACAAAAAAAAATTCTATGGTTAACGGGAATCCAATTTCAAGTTTTACAAGAACCTTAATAGCCACTCAATATAAGAAGTCAAGTTCAATTTGCGATGAGAGCTCTGGTCGATATCATATCGATTAGCGCAATGGCAGATTTCCTTTTATACTTTCTTGTGGGGGGTGAAGCTAACAATGTCGAAACCAGCAGTCAAATATACTGATACAAAAACAGAAGACTGAGGTAAGTTGCTAAACGATTGCGAGTCAACCCTAGCTTATTCTCACACATAACCCTACTGTTGATAGGAACGATTTTCAATAATTTTTGTATTTTCATAGTCTCGTAGAGATGTAGTACAGTAAACAACTTCATGATCAGGCCGCAATGAAAAACATGAATACTACTACCATCAAACTGAAATTGGTGATTTTTCTAGCATGTCTTTTCTTTTAGATTTCAACTTGTGAGGACTCCCTCTTGATTTGCTTTGTGTCTCTGTCAAATAGTCTACATCGAGTAAAACGAGGATAGAGGAAATGGATATCATTGCATGTTGCATGACGAAAAGATATATTAGAGATATAGAATATAACAAAATTCTGGGCACTTTTTCCCTTTTCCATCTTTTAAAAAAACAAAATCTAAATACATGATCAAAATGGATACGCGGTGAGGAACACCGAGACAGAGAATAGAGAATACATCAAGAAATGAGCATTTGGTATTTTTTCCCATCATCTGATACCATGTAAATGCTATAGGATGGTGAACTATAGATAAACCATACTACTTGACTACCAAAAGTCACAAAGAGCATATTTAGCTTGTCATGTATTGATATCATTGTGACAGAAGTTAAGATAGGCCTAATTCGTGGTATCTTGTCTGACATCTTGTTTTTGCTATACAATAAATTTCTATCTGCAAACTGTGAAAAAAAAAGAACACGGAGATCTTGCCCAAACAACAGAAACAGCCAATTTGGTTTCTTGTGCTTTCTTTCCAAAACTTAAGATATTTAGGACTGTCCCGGATTTTCCATTAGAGAAAATGACCCCTCGTTAATGACGATTCACAGCCAACCCGCATATATGAGCTGATTGCCTTTTTTTCATCCTGGATTTTTTCGAGCTAGAGACAAGAGAAAACAGACACATAGTTTTTTTTCTTTTTTAATCATCAGTTATAGGAAGCGAGTTGCTTTGGAATAACATATTTAGTAGTCCTCTTTACGTAGAGCTATTCCTTCTTTGAAAACTCTATGTTGAGGAAGGAAGAAGCCAAATATATCGTCTCTTCTCTTTTCTCACGATATTTGCCTTGCAAGAACATTCGTAGCTCATTCGAGCTAGTCCAACCGTGCCGTTAGGACAGGAATTCGAATAGGCCGAGATATATGCCTTCGATATTGTTTATTAGTATCCTGGTCTGGCTGCCTACTACCCTTTTTTGTTTTGGATTTTGCCAGTCTTTTTGTTTTCCCATTCAAAATCCTTCATACTACTATGTGATACTGACATGATATTGGGCACCAGAACAGCCGGGGCACCGTTATTATAAGTTATTTTCTCGTTTGGCGTCTGGAATCAAAATCTATGGTTGTCGTTTGTTTGGTAGATGCAAGAGAATTGGTCCCTAGCAGTAGTAATACTAGTTGCGGTTGGCTGAGTAGCTTGGTTCTTTGGTAGTGATTGCAACACTTCTTTCTGCACTCGAACCCACCTATCTTGGCCTTTTGCATTATCGTTTTTACATATCATACCCATTTTCACATTGAAACAGAATGTAATTATCTAAAATGTGACCTTGTTGTTGATGCTAGCTTAATGGACGAGGCCTAGAACAAAGCAATGAAATTGACAACAACACAGGGCGCACCGCAGTTTTAGTGGCAAAAGCCTTTGGTACCATGGATTATTGTACATGTCCGTACTCAAACATTCTGTGGATAGTTAAGAAGAATTAGTTAGGGTATATCATAGACACAGATGTCTAATAGTTGAGATGGTTTTGCAAATATGTCTTACTTCAACTAGTGAACATAGTGGTACTGTTACTGTAACTCGCCAAACAAACGACACTATTAACACAATGCGTCCCCTAGCAAGCAAATTCGAACTAGGAAAAAAAAGAAATACATGATATATGTTCAGTGAGATCTTGATTTTACAACGTTACAACCACGGATACGTTGAGACATTTCACGATAAAAGCAGCAGAAAGCAGCATTACCATATGCTATTTATCGATATATGATCTTTGCCTCACTCACGCATCTATCAAAATCCTTAGTCCGAATCTCTCATGTTTTCTATTTGAAGTGCCAAAAAAGCCAATATTTTGGGACAGGGTCTTTTTTTTTCTTTTTTCTTCTTTTTTTCTTCTTCTTTTTTTTTTCGTTTGGTAGCATCGAAACTAGCCATAGACTGCGATCTAGAGCTGTTCTATCTCGATTCTTGCCTGACAATTCCTGAACCCCGCGTCCCTCAAAGACGATCCCTGGATCTTTGGACAGACAAATTAATAAAAATAAAATAAAAAAGTACAACGAACAAAAATCAAAAGAAAATATAAAAATACCGGATGAGAATGAGGATGAACATGCCCGCACAGGCTGTTTGCAGATAGCTCTATACTACTACTCTACTCGCTGTATCTGTGTATACATCATGTATATAGACCGAGATATTGCTGACGTGTTACAGCTATAGAAAGCACAGGTTGTATATATTCATGTATCTGGCTTGTTTTGGAGAGAACCGCATTTACGTACTTCGGTACCGTTATCTTGGAGCTCCGTGCAATGTCTGTCATGGATGAGAATCGCAGTTTGCTGGTTTCAATATTAGAACAAAGTGAGAGTGCCCGGAAAACGAGTGTCCTCTATTTCTTTGAAAGGCCCTCGTGGTAGATGCTTCACATCAAAGCTAAAGGGGTGCAACTGTGGGAAAGAAAAGCAGTTGTGGCAACGACAGTACGTACTTGCTAGTATATGATCTGCGTGAAAGTTGCCATCCAACCCTGTGTACCAAAAAAACATTAATGTTGGGCGGTTTGTATTCTTGTTCGCTTGGCTTCAATAGTTTACATTGTACATTGTACATTGTACATTTATTTCCATCTTCTTTCTCGATTACCGTTATCTTCCTGTCTCCCTGTCAGCACGGATATCGTCCCAATCATCCGTGTCTTTGGGATTCGGTGAACTGATTTTTGCATTTGAGTATCCAAGTCCGGAATGAGACCCTCACTAAGGTGACCGGAAGCAGGCTGGTCCAGCGTTGTGATAAACAATAATTGAAACTATAAAGCATCCAAAGCGGTTCTCATGAAAATGAATCAGTGGCATGCAGTAAGACCTTTTGTTCATACTACAACGACAACTGACCGAGCTTAGCTCCATTTCAGAGGTTTTTTTTTTCACGACGGGCTCGGTCTGTCAAACTATCAGTGCGGCACCCGTCTACTACAAGTCAAAGAACGGAAGGCGATACCACTAATAAGCTAGGTTGTAAGAACCCGCAGGGAGGAGGCCTGGGAAGTCTGGCTAACTAAAACGAGAAAGAATAAAATAATACAAAAAGGTAGCCTGTGTCTGAGAAAGGGTTCAGAGGTCTAATGTAAGACAATAAGTGATTAAGCTAGAGGTCGGTTACAGCATATAAGGTGATGGAATGGCCTGAGAATCGCGAAAGATTATATCGTCTGGCAATTCCAGGTCGTGTGAAGCAAAAGATATGTGCTCCTGTAGGATCTTTGACAGCTTTTGTGAGTGCTAAAGAGCAAATATGTCCTCTCAAAATACATTAGAAAATGTCCGACCAAACAACAGCCAATATAATGAAAGAGGCCTTAGCTTTGCTGCATCAAATACTCGCTCAAAGTGGTGTTTTTAGAAAGAAAAAGAAAAGCCGGTTGTTGTATAAGATATACGGTCTGACGACTTGGCTAGCTGTACTTGGTCGACTGCCCGGATAAGAAAATCGGCTATTGACTAGACATATCATCGGACAGTCTGTCGAGCAAACGGGTGATTATGCACTTCCGGTAGAGGGGGTAATGAAATAGGGTATTCTAGACCCTTAGTCTGTTCGACAAGGCAGCAAAGTATGTAGTGGCCGGTTGTTGATGGGCTAAATAATGATCTGAGTAGCCGGCGTGGAGGTGCGGAGTTGTCCAGCAAGCTCGGAAAGAGTGATCCGAAGGCCGAGCAACGCCAACTACCAATAGCAAGCCGTAATCATGGCACTTGCAGCAGTAGCACCAGTAGTTCCGGGGCAGTGTTGAAGAGGATTTGGATGATGATCAAGCGTGAGCATCAGCGCATTAACAGTCTTAGAAGGCCATGTATAAACTCAGAAAAGACAGAAATATATAGAGAATAGTAAGATGTCAGACAGTCCGGCGCCAACCGACGGGCGAACGGGCGCAGCAAACCGCCCTTTTCTTGGCCAAGATATGACAGGCCCGGGGAGACCGGTAGAATAGATAGACAGAGGGCTCATTCATACAGATACGGCTACATACAACACACGCGGTAAAGAGATGACAATAAAGACAGCATATGCGCCCTTGAACTGCTGCCGCGATTGGTCTGCGTGACTCTCGTCTACGGCAATACGGTGTCTGCGTTGTCAACTAGCTTTGGAGTTAAGCTATGGACCAGAGCCATTGGAGGAAAATACGCAGGCTTCGTGAAGAGGAACGGCCCAAGGCCGGTTGACCTGTTCGATTCGCTGTGTTGTGCTTGATTATCGGGGCTTAAGGCCTGCATTTTGGCACATGATGTCTGTTAGCTCCGAGGGAGCCTGTAGCACTTGGAGACGGCGTAAGACTGCTGCTGATTCTAGTTGGCGATGTGGTGTGGATCAGTTGCTTCAGATGCATATAGTGGCGTCCTATATTGAATCCGCCTGGAAGTCTTGGAGCCAGCCGGGGTTAGCTCCAGGGTTTCTACGATTAGGATTCCACATAGCTGTGTGCATATATACATATCTCAAGGATATACCAGAAGCTATCAAGTTGAAGAAAGCTGAAGAAAGTTGAAGAAAGAAAGTATTCGGTATCGCGGTCGGATAGCAATCGCTTAAGTCCCGCAACCATTAAATCCCAGACTGTCTTTCCGTCAAAACCCTGTGAGATTCAAAATAGCTTCGGCGTTATATCTTCTGATTATTAGGCTCGCTCGAGCCTCCTGCATTCTACATACAATCAAGATTGGATTAGTATAGACGTGGCCAGCCTGTATATTGGCTGCCTGTAGACACAAACGAGGTGATATCTTACACTGAAAGTGATATCACTAGGCTAAGAAGCAAATATAGCACCGACATATGGAGGAGAGTCTAGAAGCGTCGGAATTTCACCCAAGGGTTGTCAGCCTCGGGGCCAACCCATAGACTGACTAGCTAGGCCAATAGCGTGTAGCGTGCAGCATCTTTCGTTCTGTTTATCTACGTATCTTGGCGATATGCAAGTCTAAAATCGAGCCGTTATTGTCGGACGTTGAATATTCAAATGCTATTGTTCTTTTGACAGACCCCTCTTTTGCCTGCTTCTGCCTGAGTTGTTGATTTCACATACCCTGCAGGCCGGTTGTGAAGTGCTGAGAATGCTGCATCAACCGTCTCTGAAGAAAGAAAAGAAAAAAAGGAAGAAAAAAGCCAAAGACAGAGAACAAGAGCTGGTGGCTTTGATGTGTTTGACAAGGCTATATTGTCCACTCGGAGAATTTCCCGCTACAGAATGGCTTATGGCCCTACGGGGGCCTAAAGAGTAGAAAGACTTTCTTTTCTTCTCTTCCTTAACTAAATGATGCGATCCCTGCATAAACACTCTGCTAGCAAAACGTCAGATCGGACTGAAAATTCAGAATCAAGCTCTACTACGTACAACTAGTTGTAGAACAGCGATATAAACCCAGCAGAATCACCGTCATATAGGAGTATAAACAGAAAGAAAGAACCCACTGGATACAGAAACCTCAAGGCGCCTCTACCAGCACAGATAGTCACTGGAACATGCCTCGTCATTGATCGGCACAGATGCCTTCTGGATCTGCTTGAACCCGCTGATGGCTTAGTAATACTCGTTCTCCGGCCATCACACTACGGAACAGTGTGTCTAACAAGATGAAGCCCCAGAGACCGGAATTCCCTGTCATCTACATCCACATGCATGTGTAATTGCGTGTGACCTTTTCTTAGTGGGATGAAGAGGAGGTTGAAAACGGAGTCTTGCTTCCTCCACGGCCGCTATGTCCAGTATTCCTCACTGTCCTACGGGCTTCAGTCTTTGCTGGGCCATCCCAAGTCTATATGGGGCAACGGTGAATTCCTGTATCCAACGGGAAATAGAAACAAGCCTAATTTTCCTATTGGGGTGTGTTGCGTGTGTCGTATCAAATAATGATAAATTGACAGCACTTACGCCATCGTGAATCATCTGTAGAATCATCTTAGAAACCAATCATGGTTTTGATATACTTATGGTTGATTTCTGGAATAAACAGAGAAGCACTCTTATCCCTTAACAAAAAGAAACATATTGAGTAGATAGACAGCTCATCGCCCTCCCTTGTTATAGCATGCAGCATGATTCATGATCAGGTTCGCCAGCCCGATTCCTAGGCTAGCGAGCTTCTACGTAGACATAGTCACATATCAGGGTCTTTCTGCCGTGTCGAGGGACAGGCTTCCGCCGATATCATTGGTTTCTGGGAGAGAGTCATTAGTTTGTTTCTGTGCCGCAGCATGACATGCAAACCAGCCTATCGGAGCAATAGCTACGGTAATCAGAAAACATCACAAAGGATTAATCATAATAATTCTCCGTTGTTTAATAGATGATGTAGTATAACAAATGCCTTGGATCTTGCACCGCTGACCATGGCAGTGGCCGGACTCAACTGTGTGGCGTGTAATATCGACGCCATAGCTGTTATTCACCGATATGGATCCATATCGAACGGTCCCTTATTATGATGTCTCTCTGCCTTGCAATCGACAAGAAAAGGCATTTGACTACAGTCTAACGTCACTTTAATGCAATCCGTGCTAGTCTACCTTGGGTACTATAAAAGTATCATGCTTAGAAAAATAACGCAACTATTGTTGGCCATGATACTATGCGAGTATCTCCGTGACCGGAAGATGGTAGATGTAGAGCCAAAGGCTGAGTGGTAAATATCTAGTCAATGATACATGCCTTGAATAGGTGTATCTCTGTAAAATGTAAAATGACAGTGCCAGTCCAGTATCTAATATTGCTATAACAGATTCTTACTATGACGGTTGATGGCCTTGTTTATTTTATTTATTTATCTAGTAACCCTAGAACCCTGCCTTTCTCGTATCCCAATATCATCCAACCATCCCTCTTACAACCCTCGAGGAATGTTGAGGAAGAGTGCAAAAGTACACCAACAGCTATTGCCCAGAGAAAGCACAAAACCATGCGTGCCAACAGCCTTTCGGACTAGCTTTTCATAGTACGGTAAAAACTCTACGTAGCCAACCCTAGAACACCGTAGGCTTACGCTCTCTTGGCCTCAGTGCTGGACCCTAAAAAGTCAAAAGAGAAGTTCGGTCTACACCTACATTTGCTGACCGCTCGGGAGTTGGTTAGAAGGTGGCATTGACCTGCCGCTTCCGCCCAATTATTATTCCCAATATCGTCGTGGCGGTGGCGGTGGCGCATTAAAAGAAGGGCCACAAACATAACTACCTAGTGACCATAGCTCTATAGGTCTAATAAGAACCAAGTCGACAAAATTGATGTGACTATATATAGCCTAGTCAGAAAACAAGCAACTATAGTTATGTGAATATGTGCCAGTGACTATTAAACGCAGGTAGATATAGCACGAATAAACACAAAACCAAGTACTAGTGTTTGTTATAGCATACAAATAGTAGTCCATTCTCAAAATTTGATAAAAGTTGTCATATAGCTAAGTTCCATGACTTAGATTGGACAATAACTGGTAGACAAGGACCCTGAAGTTGAATGTAACGAAATCAACATGCACGTCAATATTGGCCGCGAACTACATAAAAAGCAAATACTGTCGACATGGAGAAGGCCAGCTCCAAGAAAGATTGGTTGTTATCTATATTGTTGGCCAGATATTGGTGATACTCCTACTCCCACTAATGAGTCCTCGTCCAGTAAATCGTGACCTTGTCAACATGAATGATATGCAGAAAGGAAACTCTAGAAAGGCGGTATGTGGAGTTGGACTAAATGACTTTAGTAGCAATACCAGTGTCACCAAAGGTTCAAAACGTACAGGCTGCTAAAACTGTATACGACTCAGCTAGGGCCGGACTTTTCGTGACTGGAAACTATCTAGACAGGTTCATTAGATACGACGTACGATTAGACTGTGTTGGATCAAGTTTCAGAGTAGAGGCACGCTCATCTATCTTGCAAGGACGTCCCGAGATCGGAAGCAGATAATGGATAACGGAGAAAAGAAAACCAAGATTCTTCGGTCGCCACATGTGAGGCTACCGGTGAGGCGGAAACTCGAAGAACACCATCATCGTCATGTCGTCGCTATGAGGTAGATGAACAAAGAAGAAGAAATACGATGCTACAGTAGAAAAGAATTGAATAAGGAAAAGCAAACAAATAAGCAACGGTAGCAGACAAAGAGGAGAACGTCTTTACAAAATATACAGTGGAATATATAAGAAAAATAGAACAAAAGAGTAAATCTGACAAAAGTTAAAAGTCATATCTAGATCGAGTGCAAGAGCGTCATCGTGGCTAAAAAACTACGTCTGATGGCCAAATTCTTCCTCCATTCTTTCCTGACATATGATGAAGCGGGTGGAAGATATTCGTATTTTATGTATCTGTGAAACTCTGTCACTTTCTGTCGAACAGGAAGAAGTTCCCCGAGAAAAAAGAAAAGAAAAGAAAAGAAAAAAAAAGGGAAATAAATGCCACTGTTACTCGGATTGGAAATTGCGGGATGGAAACCGAAAAAGAAAGTGACAGCTCGCCAGTTGCCGGACAAACGAAGAGACACTGTTACGTTAATATTTATCACGATCGAGGGAACTTGAAGAGCTTTGATATCTACACGCTCCCGAAGAAGGCAAAGATAATGATAAAAAAAACCAGCAGATATACGCTCCAAGGTCTCATAATCAAACTGGAAACGCACAGATAGCCCTGCATACATAAATGTTCCAATATCGATATTGAAATTGCTTTATAAGTCCGTCTTTGGAGACAGCAAGACTGGCTAATATGAAATGGTCTTGTACATCACCTCGTGATCTAACGCGCGAGGGATCATAAGCCAGAATACTCGATAAATCCGATAAATAATGACTAGCTTAGCATATCCAAGCCTCATTATGTGGTATGGCCGGTGGGATAAGAAGACGCTAAGCGTGAATAGCACTGTGGCTCTGTGCGTATTAGTAGTAATTCTAAAGAAATAAAAAAACAAGGCACTCATGTGTCTATACGAAGAGACTACGAGGGGGGCATCATATTTCAGTAAGAGCCAAGCCTCATATCGTGAGAATATGTGTGTGTTACAGGCAATTCAACCAACAAGCCTCAAGAGCGAAAGAGGGAGGTAAAGAATGGAAACGCAACGTCGAATGTCGGTGAGAGCGTTCCACTCGATGTCATGCCATCCAAGGCGGGGATGGATTATAGAATATATATTAGGTGGTGGTTGTATGCCTACATGTCATATAATGTGATGTGTGCATTTTTGTAGGCTGGGGTGTCATTGAGGCTTGTCGTCGTTTCGTTTCCAACTTGCCCTTCTCTGCTTTATCTTATTTTGGCTCTTATGATATGCCGTTATTGTCTTCTTTCTGATGATAACAATGTTTGTTAGTGCCCGACAACATAATCTAGGAATTCTCGTGAAATTACGCTGTTAGGGAAGATAAGCAATATTGATGCTTGAGCATATTAATGGATTGTTTGTAGTGGGGATTCAAGCCCTATCGTAGTATTTTGGTTGGTAGTAAGAAAGATAAAACAGAAGAACGAAAAAGATAATACAGTAACCATACTCACATACCGTGCCATCCCAAAGTCTAGATACATCGCCTTGTTGGGACGCGGCCAAACAAACAACAAATTGCCAATGGACCCTCCGGGTTATCATCTCCTTGGAGGCGGGCCCATCTTGCCGGCTCCGGTATCTACCCGCTTATGCGCCGGCAACTCCGGAACCTTGAACCCACCACTTCCACCGCCGCCGCTGCTTCCGCCAACCTGAGTGAAGGTTCCGCTCTTAAACCACCGGTCCTGATCAGCTTCGCGCTTGCGTTTGTTAGCCTCGCGGATCTTCGGATCAACTAGCTCGAGACCTTGAACAGGCGTAAATGCCAGACTGGACTGCAAGCCACTATTTCCTCCAGATCCACCTGAGCCAACTGTCGTGCCTACACCTGATGTACGCAGGCCGTTGCCACCGGATAACTGCATACCACCGAGATGGCCCGGCCGCAGTGATGAGGCAGCGCCGTTGTTGAGAGACGAGGCGAGACCACCGCCCCAACCCTTGTGTTTTTGGCTGAGTTTGGCGCGTGTACGCTGGTCGACTTGTAAGCTGCGGATACGACCGTCGTTGGACGCTCCAATCATTCCCATGCCAATAGTACCGTCGCCTGTACCAAAGCCCGCCTCGTTTTCCTCCTTGCCAAAGGCCATGCGGTTTTGCGCCTTGCGCAACTCAGTCATGGCGGTTGCTTCCTTTGCCTTGCGTGCACGACGACCACCACGCTTGCGTGCGGGCTTATCATCTGGCACTGGAAGGGCTCGTTGGCCTTTGTTTGGCGGCGGGATGGTCAGCTTGTCAAGCCGGTCAAGGCACATCTCACGAAGAGCATCTCCGAAAGAGCCGTCAGGTTGGCTGTGTGTGCAATCTGCGCGTGCTGCCTGAACCAGCTTTGCAGAGACAATACGCATTGCCTGACGCTTCAAATCACTCGGGATGCCCTTGATGATGGGCGAATGGAAAAGGTATCCTTGTTGCCTGATTCCAACATTCGTCGCCATACCGGGACCACTCTGTTTCTTTGATCCCCACGCTGCAACATTGCAGGCTGGGGTCTTTGAGAGACCGGTTAGACCACCAGCGGCATTGAGGAGTTGCGCTGCTGTTAATGAGCCCAGAAGTATTGTGAGATTGGGCGCAAAGATATTCATTCGTGACTGAACATATTCAGTGAGGGTCGTCTTCGCTTTGTCAAGATATATTTGCAATTCGCAAGCACTGATGACTCTGTGAAGTTCCTCTGGGCTCATATCGGTTCCCTTAGATTTTGTCGCCTCCATCGTCACGACCAGTAACGTCGGGCCGTCAAGGACTTGTCGTAGAGTTTGCCGCAACGAGTTCTCGGTTGAGTTTTGGATAGTCTTGATGTTGTCGGCGTCCATAGGGCCGTTGCCGAGTATTGCCACGACCTTTGCATAGTCGAGTGGATTTGTGACTAGAGTTTCCAGCTCGGGGAATCTTGTCGAGTAGTGATCTCTGATGAACTTGTGTACAAGTGCGATCTCGCCGTCGATATGCGTAGAGAGGCCATTAGACTGTGTGAGAAGGTGATACTCAGGATGGTCCTCGATGTTGCCGATAATGCCCTTTTGCGGTTCAGACTTGAACTTTTCGATTTTCTACGAGCGAATCCGAAAGTTAGGTCTATGTTCTGATGTAAACGCGGTTCATAAACGATATTTCGGGGATTGGATAAACCGAGATGTGAAATTGCTTACCTCTAATACAGGCTGGAGAGTCTGGATCAAGTTCGCGACACTGCGAACATCTTTTACGCCGCCGAGATGCATCTTTTCGGCCTTTGACTTTGCGTTCTGTTCATCCTCGGCTTGTTTGGTGTTGTCTGTGTTGATATCGGCCATATCTGTGTCTTCGTCCTCATCTTCCTCAACGTCGTCGTCATCGTGCATGGCATCGTCGAAGCCTCGAGCTATTAACTTCAAGCCATTGTTTGTCGGCTCCAAAGGCTCCAGGCCATTGGCGCCATCATCGGTGCCATTTTCCAGTGATAGCTCATTATCAGAGCCAAAGTCGTCTTCGAAGTCTTGAAGCAGTTCGTCTGCTAGAGTCGCCATATTTGTTGTACTTATTTGTAGAACTGGCAGGACGACAGAAATATTATGTAATAGAATCGAGGTTCAAAGAGAACAACCAAGTTTGAGGTTGCGATAGAGACGAGATTGTTGGTAGAAGAATAGATAATAAAAAGTTAGATACAGAATTCAAATGTCTAAACCCGCTGGTTTGGGCGCCACTTCTTCACGTGGGTTCTGTAACAGAAAAGGGAAGAATGAGAAGGCTGAGGACGGAGCTTAGATTGCATGCAGCACCGGCCGGGTAGCTTGATTTAAGTGGGGCTCCAACCCTACAGAAGCGTATCCATTGGCTAATGCCTTATCGTGCAGCTTCACCAGGATCTTACCGACAGCCTTGTCGTGCTCTTTTTTTTCGCGATAGTTCCAAATCAGCTTTCCATCCTTGAATTTTTCCACATTACACCGTTTGCTAGATGGAGCGCCGTCGAACCGTCCCATAGCACGACACTTATCCGAACATCACCTCTCTCCGAATCGAACAGCAATCCTCCATAGTCAACATGGACTCTCGCGGCCCTCCCCGCGTCAAGAATAAGGCCGCTGCGCCTGTCCAGATTTCCGCCGAACAGCTTCTACGTGAAGCTGTTGACCGGCAGGATGTCGATCTGAAGGCGCCGACGCAGCGGTTCGAAGATCTAGAAGAGCTTCACGAGTTCCAGGGCCGTAAGCGTCGTGAATTCGAAGATTATGTGCGCCGCAATCGCATGAACATGAACAACTGGCTTCGCTATGCCGCCTGGGAACTTGAACAGAAAGAATATGCGCGCGCTCGCAGTATCTTCGAGCGTGCGCTGGACGTACATCCCAATGATATCCAGCTTTTCATTCGCTATATCGAGGCCGAGATGAAGACACGCAACATCAACCATGCACGCAATCTGTTAGACCGTGGTGTAACTCGCCTTCCCCGTGTCGATAAGCTTTGGTATAAATACGTCTACCTTGAGGAAATGCTGGGTAATATTCCCGGCACCCGGCAGGTATTTGACCGCTGGATGCAATGGCAGCCGGATGAGCAGGCGTGGGGTGCATATATCAAGTTTGAGAAGCGCTACGGTGAATTCGACCGTTGCCGCGAGATATTTGAACAGTTCACACTTGTGCACCCCGAGCCACGCAACTGGATTAAATGGGCCAAATTCGAGGAAGAAAACGGCACTAGTGATCTCGTGCGTGATGTGTTTGGTGCTGCCGTGGAATCGCTAGGCGATATGTTTGTCGACGAGAAGCTATTCATCGCATATGCGCGCTTTGAATCACGGCTCAAGGAATACGAGCGCTCACGAGCAATCTACAAGTACGCCCTCGACAGATTACCGAGATCTAAATCCCGCCAACTACATGCCGAGTACACGACCTTTGAGAAACAGTTTGGCGATCAAGACGGTCTAGAGAACGTTGTGCTGTCAAAACGAAGAGCACTCTACGAAACACAACTCAGAGAAACACCATCAAACTACGATGTGTGGCTTGATCTAGCAAGGTTGGAAGAGAGCGCACTTGATATCGACAAGGCACGTGACGTCTACGAGCGAGCCATTGCCCAGATCCCGCCAGTAGAAGAAAAGCGATACTGGCGTAGGTACATCTACCTATTCATTTTCTTCGCACTCTTCGAAGAGGATATTGCACAGGATGTTGCTAGAGCACGGGAAGTCTACAATGTTGCACTACAGGTAATCCCACATAAAAATTTCACATTTTCAAAAGTGTGGCTGCTCAAGGCCCAATTTGAGATCCGACAAGGCGATCTCAAGGCAGCACGCAAAACTCTCGGCACATCTATTGGTTTATGTCCAAAAGACAAGAGCTTCCGGGGGTATATTGAGTTAGAGCTGAAGCGTAAGTTACTCCGATCCCCCATCTGCGGAAAATGTATACATGCTAACATTTGCGTCATCAGTGTTCGAATTCGTGAGGTGTCGCCAACTTTACGAGAAGCACATCGAATGGAATCCATCCAACGCGCAAACATGGATCAAATTTGCCGAACTAGAACGCGGTCTGGACGATATTGAGCGCTGTCGTGCTATATTCGGTTTAGCCGTATCACAAGATACCCTTAACATGCCCGAACTTGTATGGAAGGCATTCATCGACTTCGAAGAAGAAGAAGGCGAATACGACCGCGCACGTGACCTCTACGAACGTCTACTAGAAAAGACTGATCACGTCAAAGTCTGGATTTCATACGCCCAATTCGAGCTCAACATCCCCGAAGACGACGACGAGGAAGAAGCAGAGGAAGGTGATGAAGAGAAGGAAGATAAAGTTAGTGAAGAAGCCAAGGAACGTGCTCGTAAAATCTTCCAGCGCGCACACAAGATGCTGCGTGATACCGAACAAAAGGAAGACTGTGTGGCACTACTCAATGCCTGGCTCTCTTTTGAACGCACACACGGCGATGCCGAAGACCAAGAAAAGGTGCAGAAGCAGATGCCTCGGCGCGTCAAGAAACGACGGACCGGCGAGGACGGCTCAATCGAGGAATTCATCGATTATATCTTCCCAGCCGACGAACAAAAAGTCAAGAATATCTCCAGTATTATGGCAATGGCCCAAAAGTGGAAGCAAGAGGGGGGTGGTGGTCTCTAATTATGATTCGACATATTCAGCGTTTATATCTCTACATCTTCCTTTATATTACTTTTTTTCTTTCTTTTTTTTCTTCACATCATCCTCATCATTCACTAACTTCTAGACGTCAAATCATTATTATATACTACACAAAACACTGTATTTCTTCAGTTGTATATAGTCAAGAATACAAAATCATGGAATAAACTTAATATAAAGAAACGGCATCATAAATCATCAAGCGAGATGCGGACAAAAAATTAATAAGAGTAAAGAAAAATGAAACAAACAACGTCAACAAGCGAAAAAGCAAAAAGTAAACCCCGGAACAGGGAAAGAAAATTGCCCATGAAACACCATACAGTATATAGTTAAATCCTAGTCACGTGGCCCATATAGGTCCAAGTCTTAGTATCTGCTGCGGGTTCGTCTAGGTGAAACATCGCGGTTACGGTAGTTGTAGTCTTCGGAGTCATATTCATCAGAGTATACAACATCGTCTTGACGGGCGCCATGAGTCGAAGGTACGCCGGTAGCAGCCGTAGTTCCCGTAGCCTTGTGAACAGAGCCTCCGCCGCTGTAGATACTATCAAGTTCATCATGATATCCACTATCGGTACGGCGGTGCACAGATTCATACTGGAGATCACGCACTGACTCCGTCTCGCCGCGGTTGTTGTCAGGGCCATTGCCCCGACGATCTCGACTCTTGCTACGCGTCAGGCCCAGCTTCTCTAGTGCGCGACGGCCCTTGCTCTCACTACGCCGTGTGCTTGTGCGGTCTCTGCTACGGGAGCGAGACCGACTGCGCGATCTATCACGCAAGCGCCGGGTGCTGTTGTCTTCGCCATAAGCCATATCATCCTCGTAGTCGCGACGGGACTTCTTCTCGCCTGATGTCAGCAGCTTCTTGCTACCCATGGCAACGGCGGCAGCTGCGGCCATCTTGCCCATAGAGCCGCCCTTCTTACCGTCACCACGATCGCGCGATCCGCTGCGGTCACGGGATGGGGAACGGCTGCCTCCACCGCGGCGGGCGCGGCTACGAGATCGGCCAGAATCATCGGCGTACAGGCGATCTTTCGAGCCGTTGATGACACGGTTACTAAGTAGGCCGCCAATAACACTCTCAAGGACGGAAAGCTTCTTATGCTTGATCTTGTTGCCATCACGTGCACGGTCAATGGCTCCGGCACCAACAGCAGCTGTAGCGATACGCTTGACCTTGTCACCCTTCCAGTCACCAGGCTCCTTGGCGACACGGAAGGCCTCGGTAGCACCAGCCAGCAGGGTGGCAACGGCAGCCTTTTGCATGCGTGATGTGTTGTTGTTGCCAGCACCGGTCTTGCCCTTGACGCCGAGCCGATCGCTAGTGCTGCCACCAGTGAACTTCTTAGCCAAAGCCATGACACTAGTGGCACCCAGAGCACTCTCTAGGAACTTATTATTGCCCTTCTTAGCTGTCTCGTCGTACTCGTCATAATCATAGCCGTTGTACGAGCCATAGGTTAGGGCACGGCGCTCCTTAGTGGTATCTTTCTTCTTCATCAGCATGTCAGCACCTTGGTAGGCAGCTAGACCTCCAACAGCAGCAAGCGCGGCGCTCGCTAGTAGGTTGCGGTGTGGCTCAATGTGCTCCTCGCGAGCTTCACGGCGGTCGTAAATTTCCTTTCCACCGGCAGCCAGACCAGCGCCGAGCACAGCAGCCATGATCATCTCTTTGCGACCGAGCTGGCGCTTTTGACGCTCCTCGTAGGAGTCATATGCGTAGCGGTCACGGTCACGATCATCGTAGTTGTTGTCATAGTAGTCATCTCGGTAATGATCGTTGGACCGCGAACGGCGGATGTCTCGCGAGGAGATGCTCTCCACAGCGTACTCATCATGTGGCTGGCGAACGACTAAGGCATGTGAGCTACGGCCAGCTTTAGGCGAGCGAGAATGATGGGAGTGGCGTGAGGTAGTCGAGTAAGTGTCGTAGCCGGCATGGCGATCGTCGTACCGATCATCGTGATGGTACGACTGGGGTTCGTAGTCGTAGGACGACATTGTGGATGAGTGATATGGCACAAAGAACAAAGGGTATGCCAAAGCTGGTGTCTGTTAGACGAGGGTAGCTTATCAGGCAGTATAGATGTATAAGGATTGGATGTCTAGTAGATAGAAAGACAGCTGTGTGGTAGGATCTTAAGCTATCAACAATGCTTCTACAGAGAAGAGAAGAAAAGAGAAGAAAGATAAAGAACGAGAGGAAGAGAAGCCAGCTTTGTAATATTGGGGGAAATCGTTGAGAGGCTTGGAGGACGAGTTGGGAATTCTCCGACACAAGGGAAACCTCAGATAAGGTCACGTATAATTGTCTGTGTGTTGATGTTTGTTCTTTTACTGCTTATATCTCAGTAACAGAAGAATAAATACTAGGGTCAGTAGCAGGTTTGACGTAGAGGGAAGGAAGGTTCAATGGGGAAAGAAGATGTTACAGCAAGCACCGTCTGAGCTTTTCTGAAGCAGGGAGGGCGTTCTATTTATACTCTCTGAGAGCCGATCTGGGCCATCCTTTATTCAACTTGTTACTTTTCTTTCTTTCACTGCCTGCACTTTTTGGTTCTTTTTCGTTGCCGTGCCGCCTCCCGATATCTATCTGCTTATTAGCCGACAAGTAGAAGAGGAGAATGGTGGGCGGAATGGAACGATGGTAGTTACGTGACCTGGTATCAGCACCGACAACCCAAGAGACCGCCTGAGCCTAGCTATGTGTGTTTGTCTTTTGTATTGTTCTTTTTTTCTATCTTACGTTTCTGGCCAGCCTACATAGTTACGTACATCCTGGGTCCAAAAGGGAAACCGTAAAAAGGCCAAAGTAGGCTATGCTAATTATACGCTAGATACTGGGTTCACAATGACGACGAGTCTGCCGGACTTTGAGGCTTCCAGTCGCTACTACATGCTCCATAAAAATAAGCCAAATGATCGAGGCCGGGGAAAAAAGAAAGATACATATGTATCTTGTCTTGACCTAGGTTAGGTATTGTTGAGGCTGTTGTTGAGGACACGGCCGACTAGCTCGGCATCACATCTCGACGTTCTACGACCAACTGATAGCTTTCCATTGTCCTCATATCTACTTCTTTCTTCTTATATATTTATTACCGGCCGAACGTCACAGGCCGAACGTCACAATGCCATCTACAGCTATAGTCTCATCCAAACGCCCAATGTTGCTTTAAATGCATGGCCATGTCCGTCTTTGTGCTGGTGCATCCGTAGCCATTTGGATCTGCCAATATGGGGCGAGACCAGTGACATTATAGTGTCAGATTATCTTTGTTTTCCGGGCCGACGGATAAAGAAGTCTAGATCTTCTACCGAGCACGGTTTATCAAGGCCTATAATTCTTGGGATGTTCTCTTTATCAAGCGAGGCGTCCAAGCGCCATATTTTTGACAGCATCTTCTAACGGAGTTTTCAAGGGGTCTAGAAACGTCAAGGGAAGGACGATGAACAAAACGATGGGTAAGGAGTCTTTACAATACACGGACTACAACTCAACTACAACTGTAGCCCTTTATCAACAAGTCATGCTTTTGCCTTGAAGCCAGCAGGCCCTTTACGGCGTGTCCCCTATCGCCTATCGGATCGATCTTGGGCTTAATTGGTATTGTCTGTTATGAGGCACTACATATGTCATTATGCAGCCAGGAATAAGTAATGATACTCGGTGGCTATTTCAGATCTTGCTCCCTGAGAAATTACTGGCACAATTATAGACCTGAAAGCGAAATACAATACAGACATGCTTTATTTTGTTATTGTGATGTTATTGTCCGCCTGACCAAAAACAGCACCACTAAATCCCCATTACCAGCTAAGCTTTCTACCTAATGCAGGCCATGCCTTTTATGTTTTTGCCCCTAGATCACATTGTGATTAGCTTTGTCAAATTGTGCACAAAGTACGGAAGGTAGATTTTAATTCCCTAGTGTCTATCCAATGTATCACATACAATAGGCATAACGCCTAATCGATCCTTGTCATAGTTATATGTATTATGAGATCATGATACCGTCTAGGCTGCACCCAGCCCAGTAATGAATTGCCCCGAATTCCAATGCCTCACCTTTGACCATTGATTTATCATGAGTCTTCCGTCATGGTTCCAACGAATATTCTGGAGCTTTGAATCCGCCTCAATCTTGGATTCCCCGGTCAAACCATCACGTCAGCAGGTCTACCTTTTTAATTTTTAATTCATTTTTACCAAGGTAGAAATGGAGTATAATAGCTATGTAGCACCTCGGTATCTAAGACACACAGCATCGCTACTCTATTTCCACAGCCCAGATGTTCCAGGTTTGGCTTTCCCCTCCTTTGACTCCGGTACGTCTGGTTTCCTCGTTGAAGCTTATTAATTCTCGTTGTAGGCATCACGGCATCCCTTCAACTTCTTTGATTCCTCTCTAAGTTCTTGGTTGTCATACGCGTCGTCTTCGTCCTGTGCTCCTTTTTTGCATTATCCTTCTTAGCTCTGGGATTCATGCTTTGGCAAAAAAGGACTTGTAGAATAACAGGCTATTGTACTTACATGACATGCCTTTGTTGTCCGTAGCGCTAAGCAGAGGCAAACTGTTAGCTTCTATCGAGGGATGCTGTTTATTCTTTTCTCACTAAAATCCGTCAATGCTTTGGAAATACAGGGCCTGTAGCTGTGTTTGAGACCGTCTCAGGGCAGTTGATCAAGCTTAAAGCTATTTACACCCCTTAGTCCATCTCCAAAAAAAAAAATTTGAGTCGACGTCATGCCAGTGTGTATCATAATCAACACTGTATGATCTGAGTGTATGCTTATATGTGGTACTTTTTACATAGTACGCATTATCAGAAACACATTCTGGGCTCTACATGCCTCTCAAGCAGTAGCGACATTTATAAGCACGATAGACCTAAAATAACAAATCACAAATTGGAAAAAAGATATAGTCTTGGGCCTCAGCGATCCACACCAGAATGTCTCATCACATATTTGACGAATAGTCCAATCAACTATCAACTTGCTACTGCCTTAGTATCAACCCACCTCGTATTGATCCAGGAATTTCATCGGCCTGCATATGCAGGAGTATGTAGATACAACTATAACTCTCACACTTTAGCACAGCCCACCTCTCCGCTATGCCGCAGCCCGCCCAACGAAATACCGGCGAAATTCTAGCGACCTTCCAGTCATACAAGGCAGCACGTTTATTGCCCCTTCAAAATACGCCATTTACATATCTCCCCTATACCGACCGTCTATGTGGCCACATGTGACCACCTTCACCGAATTTTGGTTTCTTCTTAGTCGTATCTTCACATATATTTTGCCTTCATCTTGTCTAATACAAGGTTGTGTAGTTATCTTTAATTCTGACGAACATGTCAAATTGTGCCGATGGCTCTGTCTTGTTCTATTAGTAGCATATCTGACGATTCAGTCGATTCTCCTTCTTTCTTTTTCTTTCGTGTCTAGCCTGGTTTGTCCTACTGTCTCTGTGTCTCCGTCCTCCCCCAATTTCCCATTCCTCATACTCTAGAATCATATCAAAAGCTCTGTTGTCCCCTTTTTCAATCTCATCCGACTACTTATGCACTTACATAATCACCTCGAAGAAGTCCCAAGTCCTATTTTAGCCGCTTGTATTTGCCCATCTTCGCCCGCCTTTGCCCTTCTAGTGATTCTATAGACATCAGAAATAATAGCCTTGCATGTTGCCCTACGTCATATTATTATACTTACTCTCTTAGCATTTTATATCCCGGAACAAGAGTCCTACCATCTCTCGCTTCCTCCTATGATCCCATTAATCCCTTTCTGCCCTTCTATCCTTCAGCTGCTACAAAAACTGGTATCTCCCAGTAAGACTTTGCATTTCTCTCCTTGCATGTATGCGCGTAATTTACTGATTGCAGTCTTTTTTTCTGCTCAGCTAGCTAGTAGTATACAGATACATAATGTGTATCCTTTTATGCAACAGGTGTTGATGATAGTACTTCTTAGTCATTACATTTCGCGGTCATTAGATTTTGTTCGGCGATTAAACCTCTGGTGCTTATAGCCGCATCTCTAGGTCCGTCTTGTTTTTATCAACTCGCTTGGCAGGTTTGATGTGCCGTTTTGTCGAATGTAACCCGTTTTCGGTACCCTAACCCTAACAGTAGCATGAGAATATCGCATAATCGAAACTTTGACATAATTACGATCACGAGGCTCGATTTCAAGAACAAATTAGGAATATGACATAGTGTAGTAGAAGCTGAACTATAGATTAGTTTTTACTAGTAATAACTAATCTATAGAAAATGGGCCAGGCGTACTTGATGGCAGGCTAAAGTTTATTATCTATAGTTGTGGGTTGCTAAAAGTAGCTTTTAAGCGAATGTTAATGAAAACATGACACGGTTAAATATGTTGGTTATAGGGTCTAAATGATGAAACTGCAACATCAAGATCTAGGGTTTTATCTATGAACTAATTATAAACAACAGAAAGAACCTAGCATTTATACACTCTATAGAAGACTTATCATAAATTTCAATATATTATTGTTTCTGGCCTCTCAAAGGACTAATCGTGTGAATTGGATAAGTGAAAAAATGGGCGAGGCTTGATTTGGTCTTGAACCACAAGAAAAGAAAATAACTTGACTGACAGTTACCTCATGAGATGATGTATAAAATAGTCCGAAAAACATATTGGCTTTAAAATAATGAATGTAATATATATATAGAGAGAAGAAATATACTGATATCAGATGCCATAAACCTGATATAGTATATAAACAATAAGAAATCGGCGCAAGAAAAACGGAAAGTAAAGTATCAAAACTAACGACATATATGAAAAGAATATGATGGCATGTAGAAACAAGACTTGAAAAATGCTAGTAGATTATGGATGTTATATCAACCGGAGTGTATAGAGATGCGAAACCGTAAACATAGGAAACCGAAAAAACAACAAGCAAATATATGAATATATATATAAAGTATGGATATGACGAGAAAAGATTTTATGCGATGATCAGATATGAAGAACATATGTCGTTATGTTGAAAAGGTATCATAGAATTTCGCCGAATTTTCGAGGCTAAGCAACTTGGGCCTCCACTGGAATTCAGTATATATATTGGGATAGCCTTGGAAGAACCGAGCATATTGACTATGATACATGGATATGACAAACACTTTGACGCCTAGTGATATATCACATCATGAGTTGGGGTTGAACGACATTGAATACGAAGGGTATGTCTTTTGCTGTACACATAATAGTATATTGTGCCGACATTATACTAAATATGATGAAGGGTTTGTAGAATGGAAAAAGAATCATCATATAAGTGCAAACAAAAGAGGCATTCCATAGCCCTGAGTAAAGAAAACAAAATATTTTTTGTCCATGAATATCATATTTAGATAGAAGGTGAATGATAGTTTTTAAAAGTAAGTGAAAAAAAAATAGTGAAAAAAAACTTTTTGACAACTGGTTCAAGTCTAGCATCCCAGAATTGGCGTATCGATAGAAGAAACGAAGAATGCGAATAAACAAAGTTTGAAGATAGGGAACGTAAATCAAAATGAATCCAAAAAGGTTGTGCTAGAGACGATGAACGCTTAACACAATAAAACATAAGGGAGGGGAAAAGTAAATAAAGCGAGGCATGAGGAAAACAAAAGTGAATAGTAAGAAACCTGACCATAACAAAGATGAAAGAGAAAAGGAGAAGTCTGCATATCATCAAGACTTTGTGAATACCATGTTCCCTTCTTTATGTGTCAAAAGTCGGGACATGGATGAACAGCAGTAATTGAACCACTATAGAAGCCACATGTGTACACTGAACAAATCAACTCATCGACTAGCCAAACTACGTCTTGGTCATACGACTTGAAAGTAGAGATATCGAAATCCGGCGCAAGAACGCCATAGCCCAGGTCTGTTCATAAAAAGAAGAGTAAGAATTGCTTAGCAAGATCACTCCAAGAATGACCAGTATGAACCGTCCTTGCAGTCGTGACTTGGGATAGTATGATCGGATCGTGTCTTGATAAATAGATATGCATGGAAAAAACAGAAAGTAGATGAATGAACCAATTGAACTCCGCAAAGATACACTGGACGTTGGGGGAAAAAGCCCATCTTGCCGTAATGTATGAAGACATAAAAACATGATACCAATAATGCCATGAAGAAAGAAGAAAGGGAATGGAAAGGATATGGGAACCGTAATAGAAAAAAGAAGCGCATTAAAGGGGTATGGTGGATATTGATGTATATCACACTGTAGGACCCTAAATGAATCATAGAGAAGTCGTCAAAGGGTGAGGTTTTGTACACGTGACTGCAGGACCAGTACATAGCCATTCATGATGATGCTATTATACTTAAGATACCGAGAAACGGCGTCCCTGGAGGCCTAAAGCCATACAAGATGAGGAATCTAGCGAGCAAAAGTGATCATGCCATCTTGCGGAATATCATAAACGCTAACATGTACAAGTGGTGTTGTGAATGATGAAGAATGGCGATATACAAGCCATGTGCTTCCAGGGGGCAAGATAAATAACAAGCAATAAAAGCCAAACGGATGTTGGTGGTTGCTAGTGCTTAGTTCTTATCGTCAGTGGTGGGTTGAGGGGGTACCGAGGATGACGGAGAGAAGGCAGGTACATTAGCCGAAAGTTGACTACCATTCTGACCGATTGTGAAGCTGGGGGCATACACATTGCTTCCGGGACTCATGTTACCATATCCATAGGTATTAGGGAAGATAGGAGCACTGTTGCGGTACATGTGATGCTGAGGGAAGCCATGGTACTGAGGAGCACCATTGTGCATCATGGGCGACATAACACCACCATAGACAGGGGAGAATTGGTTGGCACAAATGTTGTTGATACGGCTGTGAGGGGAGAAAGAGGCAGGACCACCATTGCGAGCCTGCTCAATTCTTTCAGCTTCAACCAACACCCACTGTTGCCACCCAGAGGCCAGACGAAGACGTTCAATGTTATCATCACCGATAACAAACTCAATGATAGCTGCTGTACCGTCGGGGCCAGGCCAAGACAGATTCGCACAAGCTTCGCGGACAGGCTCAAGAGGATCGATCTCAATCGTCGAGGTCAGTTCGTGGACACGCTTGAACGAAGCAATAACCTGGACAGGGACAAAGCCCTGGGAATCCATATGCTTTCTGAGGTATAAGTCTTTGCACAGATTATCCAGCGAGAAGTAGTATTGGATTTGCTGAATGATCTGACCGACAATAGGCCAGAGGGCTTGGTTAGGGTCAATGTAGGCCGGAGAGTACGCGCTCATGTTATGCATGCCGTATTCAGAGCCGTAGTTGTTGCTTTGAACAGACATTCGCTGGTTGTTGGCACCACGCATGGAAAGCGATTGGTTGCGGCCACCGCGACCATGTCCACGAGACTGGGGGTTGTAGTTGCTGCCAGCATACGAAGATTGACGTGAGGGACTGGCGAGGTTTTGACGAGAAGCGTTGGGAACAAAGTTGTTAACAAATGGTTGCTGGGTGTTGATAGGAGCAGGGCCATTGTGGGATCCGTGGTAACCGCCACGACCACGGTTTCCGCCACGACTTCTTTCTCCGCGATGCTCATGACGTTCACGGAGAGTAGGTGCGGGCGTTTCCTAGGACGACGTTAGTTTCAATGAAGGGTTTTTTTTTTTTTTTTTGGAGACTTGGGAATTCACATACAGCTACACTGACGGGAGCGGCCTCTTTCTGGGAAGCTTGCACAGGGGCGTTTTGAGAGGCGTTTGCGGGAGTAGCGACAGAAGCCTTGCGCTGCTCCTTGGCAGAAAAATCGACGGACTTCTTAGGAGGCTGTGAGTTGGTGCGAGTGGCATTGTTGTCACGCGACCGTTCTTTGTGTTCATTGGACTTGTTTCCGGTGTGAGTAGCAGATGTTGTAGGCTTCTCAATATCCTTAGACGAGCTAGTGTGGCTACGTGGAGGAGTATCACGAGCACCGCCACGAGCACCGCCGCGAGTAGGGCGAGTGCCACGATGAGTGGGAATATGAGTCTCAAATCGGGCAGTGGGGGTGAAGTCAACTTTTTCCCAAATCTTCTTGCCAACCTGCTTGGACTTATTAGATGCGTCATCTTGAGATTCCTTTTCGACGATGGTCTCAGAAGGCTTCTCTACACTCTTGCCAACAACCTTCTCCTTCATAGCAGTATCGGGGGTGGGCCACTTAGTTGGGTCGTTGATAAGTTGTTCGGTAGCCTGTCCCGCTGACTCCTTCTCAAAAGTCCGGTTTCCTCTAGGCTTACGTGCAGGAGCCTCAACCTCGTTGGCTTCAGTGCCTTTAGAAATGGCACTGTTACCATTGGCTACTTTTACGGATTTAGCAGGTTGCTCAGTAGTTGTAGTAGTCTTCGCATCGACGGACTGGGACTTGGAGGCGGTCAATCTCAGCTGCCAGATGTTGACAGTCGGAGGAGGAGCTTCGTAAAGTGCAACAGGCTTGGACGGCTCGACCTTGGTTTCGGCAGAGTCAGCAGCAGAATCTTTGTTCTTCTTATCCTGTTTGGACTTCTTGGAATCCTGGCGGCGATTGGCAGCGGCAGAAGGAGGTGCGCGGGATTGGTTTTCGTTGCGACGAGAAGATACATCGGCGTTGTGTTCGTCTTCATCACGAACAGACTCGGACGAGCAGGTAGTAGCATCATTGGCGGAGCTACTAGTAGAGCCCGAAACACTAGCTGCGGTGTTGTTCAAGTGATCAACAGAACTTTCGAGAGTATTGGCCTTGATATCATCGGCTATCGACTCGGTAGACTTGTTTTGAGCAGCGCCAGCGGTTGCTGAAGTGCTAGAGGCAGGAGCCAGACCTCCTTGGGCAGCCTGGGCATATGAGAAAGCAGCCATTTTATAATCTTCAAAATAATTGTCTGATAAGAAAGAAGACAATGAAAGATGGTTCCTTGGTCGCTATCACGAAGATTGAGTTTATGGAAAGGCGGAAGAAAGGTGTGTTGCAAGGCAGAAGGAAACTATGAGTAGATTCACTCTATGCCTAATCCTGTGGACTGACTATACTTTATAGTATGTCGTCCGGAGAAGGTAGTCGAATTAAACCCTCCCCGCACTCGTAGACGCCGGCAGGATAATGAGGATACCCTGACGGAGTCGGTGGGAGAAGCAGCAGAAAGCTTCGGTTAGAGAAAGCCGACAAATTGGCGGGGCCAGAAGTTATAATCGATACGATGAGAAGTAGTAGGCAAAAAGTAAGTCGAGACCTCACGAGCGAAAGGCTAGAAGGTATGCTAACCAGAAAGCCAGGGCTCGAATTGTGCGGGTGTAGGCTACTACTAGACGGATTCTCGGGGAAGAAATTTTCGGAGACGAGAAGAAATCAGAACAGAAGACAAGACGACGAGACGAATATGCAATTTAGCGAATATCAGAATAAGTCGCTGTTTGCAAAGTACAACAGAAGGCAGCTAAGTCGAATTCAACGAAGGGTCAGTCGATGTTTAGGTTTAGCTATGCGATTTTGAGAACGATATTTTGTTGTGCTGTGGAGGTGAACGAAATGAGGGCTTGTGAGAGGAGAAAATCTGCCTGCGGGACAAGAGGAGAAAAATGGCAACCAACGGAGCCAGCCAGCAAAAAAAAAAAAGTGAAAACTTAATACCAGAAAAACTAGTCACAGAAGTGGAGGTAGTGAGCGCGTTGGGTAAGTTGGATACCAGTAAGTAGCCACAAAATACAACCAGAACAACAGTAAAAGTAAGAGATAAAAAAAAAATTTAAAAAATTCTAGGGCGAGTAGTGAAAAAAACCTAAGGAAAAATCAAGACAAGACATATGAGAACAACCGGAATTTCATGTGCTCGTCGAAGGGGCTGGAGGTTGGAGACCTGGAAAATATCCTAGTCAGGGTATCTCAGAGGTTATATTACAGATCTGGTAGTTTTGATGCAATACGGGAAAACATAACCATGAAAGATGCAAGATAGAATGTTCAAGACTGGAGGATCCCGCTGAAGGGCTCCCCTCGACTGGTACAGATGTGCATATATGCTTCTATAGTGCTTATTAACCTGGCTATCAGGGTGAAGTCAATTTGGAAGGCCTTGGTCAGTCAGCCCAGCTAGATCAGATGTTGCACTTCACATCCAACCATAAAAACAATCACTAAACTCAGTTCAATATTTTAGGGCTTACTAGGCTGGCAAGCCAGGATGTTATAGCAGATAGGATGAAGCCGAAGACAACACCCAAGCCAGACAGGGAGAGACAGATATAGTTATGTCTTCATACGAAAAACACAGGATCTGTCGCGACTTCGCGGTTGCTGGCGGAGAGAAATAGCATGCTAGGGAGATCAAAAGCTGAATGAATAAAGTAGGGGCGGGATTAGGCGCGAAGAGTCATGGTTGCAGTGATTGAAGGAACACAATGACCAGCGCAATAGTGATATCACCAGCAGAAAAAAAGTGAAAAAGAGTGGAAAAAAAATGACTACAGCAGAGGCTTCTTGACATAGACTCACCTCTTATGAAATGGAGATAGCTATTGATGGTGTTAGCTAAACTCGCCTACAAGTAGCTGTAGATACGGTAGACGGGACAGCTTGGTTTGGTTTGACGGACGGCGCAAAAGAGCCGAAATTCACCGCAACGTAGCGAGTGATCAGTATCACCGACCACTTAGTGGTGTGAGATACAACAATACAGCTTTATTTCAATGGGCCGATTGTATTAGTATCGGTCTCTTGTGATATTATGTTCGTCTCAAATAGCCGTGCCGAGTTGGCGAGCAATGAGCAGGATTGTCGGTCGGTGTTTGACGGGTATCAGCTGTGCTGGGAGGCCAGAAAGACTATAAAAAAATACGCCAATGGGAGCAGGAAATTAATGCAAAGCACGATGAAGCCGTTTCAGTTTGGTTCTTCAATGGACTGATGGTGCCGGGACTCGTAGGAGGTTGGTAGATGAAAAAGCATTCAAACAATAACATTGCAGAACTACACTAATATTCTCAATGAATGCCTTACAAATGGCAGTTGCCTCGTATGATACATATGGTATGGAACAATGGTCTAACAGATTCTATTCTACCTAATTATACTGACATTTTACTCATTACCTGCAAATATACCGGATGTTGCATGTAAATATTATCCTTGTGGTATGCCATATGACTACGTTTTGAGTTGTAGTTGAAATGGCGATGCTGAAAGCTGCAAGTGGGGGTACAAGTGGTACATGGCTTTATTACATGGAGCCCGCCAAAATGCATGTTCTTCGCCTGAGTATAGCCGTTTCTCGGCATTTTACCTTCGTGATGCGGGTTTGTTAGCGCAAATTATGGAGAGTCTGCCTCTTGTTTTTACCCTACACAATTGTATATGAAAATAGAAGACAACGGCAAATTCATTTTCGAGGGAGAGAACCTGCCAACGAGACACATGACACATCAAGCCCTATAATGCACAAATATATCATGACAGTCAGGAAGTAGCGTGTTGTGGTTGGTCAAATAGATGTACACCAAAATATCCACTTCATTACTTCCAATAGTTAGTATTGTACGCAAAGCGAGACATTTAAGATATCAAAGCATATCGAAAGTCAATATATATGTATCCACCGCCTTGTATATTTGTAAAGTGTATCATAGTGAAGCATATATTTATTTACGTGGGCGCTTACATAAACCCTACCAACCCTTATTGGTCTTTCCACAACTAGTGCTGGCAATACCCCGAAAATATTATTGGGAAAAAAAAAGTAGATAGCTAAAACAAGAGTATATAGGTGCTCACATTGTAGTTAATTTTTTTGTTTTTCATCAGTGCAGTAGTACTTGAAAGATTTATGCTTTCTTCCGACAAAATCTGTATTATTTGTGTGCGCGGTGAAATAACTATTAATGATTCCGGCTAAGTTCCGGAACAACGATCAGGGCTGAAAAATCAGTTGTGGGTACGGTTTATTAGTCCGTCCTATCACAATGAAAGGTAGGGAAAAAGTTATCACTAGTTATCTATTCCCCATATCAGTCAAAATTGTATGATGAGAGTTATGACCATATACTTTTGGCCATTCCCAAAACAATATCCTTTAGGGTCTTGAGATCATTCAACACGTTCCTGGCTGCCTTGAAAATACAACTCGGATAATCTGTACAAATGTATGCTAGTTCATCATGAGTATAGTGATATCGGTATATGCATTCTAAAAAAGGTCCTGCCTTCGGTGACAAGGAATCTTAGTGTACTTGGCATCGTATATGTATATGATATACTACAATTGTGAATATTCACTGTGAACTGCTCGTTCGCCATCGTCATCTAACACTTGAGAATCCACCCTCTCATATCAATTTTTTTATTATCAAAAACATACAACACTTGGTATTCCCATGTGGTCACCCACCGTAGTACTGATGGTGCTTGTATATCAAAACTTGCTCGGCAATTTTAAAATAAGTAATCTAATCTAGAATGTGTTGACAAAATTAAATATCAATCAAATCAGTACTGGTCAAGCGCTTTGTAGGCCAACTAGGGGAGAGCGGACGGGATCCCATGCTTTCTACAAGCTATGGTTGTATGTGAACGTTTATCTATCTAGAAGACACTATATACTATACGCACTTGGGGCGAAGACCATTAAGCTCTTGTCTGGTAATTACACGCTTACAGGTCTTTGAGATTCAAAATCAGACTAGGTAGAAGTTTAATGTGGCTGATAAAGTCAAAGTATCATTTGCCGGGCCCTCGTGATAAGAGCTGGTGGCTTTTCTTGTTAGTCATGATTCTCCTTTGCTGTAAAGGGAATAATCACGCAACTAAACCCGGAACCCCGTAGGTGAGCCCTTAGATATGCTGGGTAAATTCCAATATTGGACTATGAGAGATGCTCTATATTTGTAAGTGTATCTGTAATTTTTGTAGACATGTAAAGAACCACCCAATATCGTTTGCAATAAGAAGTAGTCAAAGTGAGCAGTAATTAATCCGGATAAACTAAGATTCTAGATGACTAAAACATGAGAGAAAAACTATGGGTATATATTATAGATAGGAAGTAATGATATGATGAGCGCTGCCACACGGAGTAGCTGTGAGGGGCAGCTCGGAGACAAGTTATGAAGAAGCTCGAGACCGGAACTTGGGAAACTAATTCCAACAAGAATAAGATTAGATATAGCTGAAATTGTATATTTCCGAGTAGATACTATCTTATTTGCAAGTTCCCTTGGATGTAATAGTGTTACAAAAATACAATGACAAAACTAGTGTAAAATATAACATGCTCACAATAGTCTTGTATGACCGGTAGCGTTGGATATTGAGGAAACCTACAGGGACATCCCATATTAGAAGACTGTGCTGACAGTGTTTCTACATTGTTATTGTTATTTAGATATACAAGGGACTATTGTGTGGACTACACAAGAAATCCATTGATAATAACTAGCTTTATTTATCACATACCTTCACTGTTTGCGAGTGATGATGTCATTGTTTTGAGGAGAACCATAAAATTTTTTTTGGGCATTGAGATAGAATAAAACTTATGCATGACCGAAGACTCTGATATGTTAGCCAAAATAAAAGTTTTCCCAAGAGTAGTAAATACGGGACAAACTGTCAGTGAAATATTATACTAATTTCCTGTAAAAAGAACATAGCTCCTCATGACAAACTCACCTTCCATGGTTCTCAGGATCTAGAATCAAAGGTAAACTCTAAGATAAGTTAACGAATATGTATAGAATCATCATCATGATCACAATCATCAACAATTTTGAAGCGTTTAGGTACATCCTAGGAATTAAGGCCATTTCATCTGAGGTGACACAAATGTTTACCATCGACGGGGCTCCATGGAAATCGTAAGGGAATAGCTAGACTCTGGTGAAAGACAGGCGGTGGATGAAGTAAGCCTGCCCATAGAAAACTATACCTTTATTTTCCGGCCAACGTAGCCACACCTAGGGGATCATGGAATATACAAGAAAATGCTCTCTGTATGTATTTTTAGCTCACAGATATTTATGGGCTACTATGAAAGGCACTGACTGACATTGATGTCACATAATATCACTGTGAGAAGGACAAAGATACAGAGCACTATTGGACCTGCTTGACACATCACAGCCTGGAAGTAAACACTTCATGATGTGACATTTGGTGTATATCAGAGGTAGGAAAATATAGGTACTGGCTTTAGTATAGTAAAATTTAGTTCTACTGAAGATGAGGTAGATGACCAAGGAAATACTTTTCTATTTCATCATTCCCTTAGTTTGCTCGTTTCTTTTGACTAGACTTGACTATATTTTACGTCTACTTGAAGTATCTCCAAGAAGACGTATATGTTGCTGTGAAAAAGACGTAGGCCAGACAAATCCTAGTAAATCTTGACAGAAGGCATGAAGCAATCTGATGTCCGAAACCTCGACTTCCCCACTAGCGGGGCACTTCGAAATAAAACTTTTATCACAGTTACTGACTCTGAATTCAACATCTTTTCAGATGGCCAAGATCATACATCGCCATGCTTATTGCTTTACAACAACCCCCCAACAGCTACAAGACTATATATAGGGTCATTATAAACCAATATTTCATCCAAAACACTAGCTCAACCTTCCCTCCTACAACCCTCGGGGGGGTAACTTTGAGTTCAAGTTACCTCCCCCTTTGTCCAAAGACGAATTTTTCCCCTTCGTCGTGGGTTTTCAAGAGCGACCAGCACATATTCCCGATGCTGCTGTCCATTCTTTTTATCTTTTTAGACACTTGTCTTTATTGATGCATCGAGTATGAGGCCTTGAGCCCGACTTTTTCCTCTCTCGAGAGATGTTCTCACCAACAATCGCCCCCCTTTTCGCCACACTCACGCGATCGCTGGTCTCCCGAGTCACTACACACTACAAAGCTCAGGGAGACACACTCATACTCGAAGGGCAACCTATTTTTGAAGGTTCCGGAAGCCCAACCCGCGGCGCGGGAGTCTTGTCGCTGTGCCTCTACCATCGCACCCGACTCGACTACGCCAATTTTTCTCTTCTCTCGACACTCGATCACCAGCCTCTTGGAGGCGCGTCGGATGGTGCGGTCACCTGATTACGTGGATGGTAGCCCCACTTAGGGCTTGGATGATGTGGGTCTTTTTTTGGGGAATGGTTTGAGGATGTTTTGAAGTTACAGGGGGTATCCCTGAAGGCGTCCTATGGAGCCCGAGAGGGTAGTCCGGACCCGGACTAGGATACGGGTGGAAGTGGATAAGATATACCGGAGACAGAAAAATCGGCACGACCGGACTCGAAAATCCACTCGTAATAGTTTAGGAAGAGAATAAATATAACAACAACAACAACAACAACAACAAAACACTAGCTCGCTTAGCTCAGTTGGTTAGAGCGTCGTACTAATATCCCATCGTCGAATATCAAGTAATGCGAAGGTCGCCAGTTCGACCCTGGTAGTGAGCATCAGCTTAACCTTTTGACGATCTTCGTGATCCAGCTTTCGTAACTGGCACAGAAATAATGCCTTGATCATATTTTTTAGTGGCTAGGTAGTGACATAGAACTAGGTGGGGGAAAGGTAGACGGTAACGATACATCTCTTGGCGTTAAGTACATCTTCTTTTTATACCGGAAGTTAAAGTAATGGTTCAGACTATATATAGACAAGTAACGATGTTTTCCCATGCATGACTTGGTGATAAGTGATTATGTGATATATAGACAGACTGTTTGCTGTTTATCCACTCATCCACGATGTAGCTTGACGAGCACCAAATGAGGAAACCATACGTAGACTAGCGCTTCCCATGGGGAAGTAACTTACCATGTACCATATCAAAGCACCGATTTGGATGAACGCCGAGAACAGAGTGAGAATAGTACTGTGTAGCTGTTGGTAAAAGAAGATGGTTAGCATGTTAATCATTACTTGACGACCTAACAAGAATATATTCACGTGGGTTACTCTTGATAAGGGTTCGTAAGATTCTGATGGAAGAAAAAGGAAGCACGTGGGGGGGGGGGGGAATTGGGGGTCATAGGCTTGATAGGATGAATTCTGGGCAAGGGAAATGTCGATGAGGTCATAGGTTATTTGAAGGAGAAAAGCCATGTGAATACTAAAGCCGACTAGTCTTTCCATAAATAACGGGCTGACCACTTTAGGAAAGACAATAGACCACCCGACTACAAAGCGTGCAAGAGAAGCGACTAATCTGAGGCGCAAATGGTGTGGAAAAATAGTTACTGTAGGCAGACACTTATATATATGACGGCCCATGTGAACCATTGAAGAAGAAATCAGAACATAGAAAGAAGAAGATAGACTTACACCCAGAGAAAAGTAAAGAGTCATGGCAATGGATCCAAAGTACGCGGCGGTAAAAGGCAAGCGTGAACCAGACATCAAGTGACGAATATATGGCATGAGGCCCATCAGCGAAGCGAAAGATGCCATGAACAAGATGGAGCCAAGAGTCCATCTAGAAGTCTTGTTAGCATGTGAAATTACTAATCGGTATGTTGTAGAAGCTATAACAATGAAGCTTAGATATCGGAATAGTATGAGTGAGATACATCAGTGGAGTTGGAGAAGTGTGGTAAGATGAGATGCTCAATACCAAGATAGGTTGGTCCCTTTTCCAACTTTGATAGACGAGCATGTACACTGGTACATCGCATATTACGTGAACGACTTTGGCAGACATCTCCAAAGTACAATATCGCGCGTATTGTATTTCCAAGTTAGTCTCTCAGACTTCTATGTGGACAATGGACGTAGTTATTAGCACTAGCCAGAGAGAACAAAGGTAATCGACATGTGGTTCAACTGATTCCCACCCCCCCTTCATAGTTTCTAGCGAGAAAATAAAAGGTAAAATAAGGCGAGCAAAAAGAAACACTCAATGTGTGACAATTCCAAGTGCCGAGAAACCAAAATTTTGGTCGATAATATTTCCCATGGCAAGAGAAGAGTAGAGTGAAAGGAAGCAAAAGGAAAAGAAAGAAAGAAGAGGAAAACTAAAGGGAGGCCGCCATGCATGCAATTAATGCAATGCACATTGGAAATGCAAGTTACCCGCAACTGCACCTGCATGGGAGGGCCCTTCTTTGATATTTTGGGTTGCTTCAGTTGACGGTGAGGGGAACCAGCAGGCCACATTGTGCATGTATGGCAAAGCTATATGGTCTGTCCCCTCCTTCATGCATCTCATATAAGATGTATGTGACTTGTGACCTCTGCATCCGAGCCCCCTTCCTTCTACTGCTACTACACGACTACACACAAATAGACGTTGTTTCTTCTGTGTTTCTTCCTGACTCCTTCCACATCCCGCCCGGAAGTGAAGAGAATGGAAGTGTAGGTTAGATTAACAGCGGCAGTGCAAATACCTTTAGGAATGTTTCGTTTTGTTTGGGTGAACTGGTATTGGCTGCAGGGGAAAGCAAGGAAAAAAGGCTAAGGAAACAACAGAAGCCAATAGACAACTAGACAATATAGTTCCTAAGACGGCTAGGTCTCATCGAACTTTCGGATGTGTCCATATGTAGGGACATGAACGTCTCAGTAGGTCCTATGCAAGTAATCATGGGGAGGTGATAGTTGTGGCTGTGAAAAAGCTTTCTGGTAGATGAGATGCTAGGCAGCAAAGAAGAGTATGAAATGGTATGGGCAATGGTTTGGTGTGATGATAGTGCAAGAAGAGACACTATGATATTCCGCCTGGCCACTATAGATGGTCTTCCAAGATAGAGACAATATAGGCGGCGACTGGTTAAGGGTTATGAGAGAATGAGGAGATAAGATACTTACAGGATTACAAATTTGCGCGGGCGTAGCGTGATAACGAGGAAACTGAGAGAGAAGCATGCAATAGAAGCGATATTGCACACGGCAAAGATAAGTGTGCGATCCCAACGACTCACTGTAAGTGTCCCAAAGAGGAAAAGAGGTTAGAACAGTGCTTTCTGCATACATACGTATGTACGTACAGCTACATAGACGACATGACTGTAGGGAGACAAGATCTGATTCACTAGATAGCTAGCTACTATGCTTATATCTCTTGGCTTTCTGTAGGAATCGGCTGGTTGCCATTGGATTCCTACAAAATGACAAAATACGTGCAAAAATAGCCCCGCCACGACAGTGACGTTGTTCACATGAGCACTTGCAGATACTCCTTCTTAGCCTATTGCTAGTTCAGACAATCATGATTGTAAGACACAAGTTGCGCCCCTCCGACGAACAAAGAAGTACGAGAAGCTCTGTATCTGTATTCCGAAGGTAGGGGTGTCTGTAGAAGAACTGCTTCTTGATTTCTGAGGGCTTATAAAGCAATGGCAGAAACAATAGTACTGGGCTGATTTGGTGCAATCCATATCTCTCACACTAGGAGTCGAGTTTGTAGAGAAAAGACAAAGATAGAATCATGAGCATGTGGTGCATTACTGATAGAAACGATTGAACGCGTCTATTTAGAGAGCGCCACGCATATCTTGTCAATATGGGTTTAAAGAGACTGTAGCAATTGGACACACTTGTATCTGCACACATGCTATGCATGTCGTCGAATGAGGAAAGTTGAACGGTCTAGAATGATATTGATTGACTCACGGTTTAGAAACCCTTCCTCCTGGCGTCCGCTTTGTACAGGGGGAGGTAGACCTTGCTCGTCTGGAAGGGCTATATATCCTGAGTTGCCGAACGGGTTGATAGACTGCAGCGATGCCATGAAGCCTCCTTGGGCTGGAGCTGACGTGATGATGGGCGCAGGCTCCCGGCGGGACCAGCCCAGTGAATTGATGGAGTCGCGAAACGAAGAAGAAGCCATTGTGATATCACGTAATGGTGTATCGGATAAAAAGCGATATGCAGAATGCAAAGGCCACTTGAATGGTTATAGACCGGAGATTTCGGAGGAGAATAGGTAGGGGTGTGTGAAGCTTTTGGTGTCTTCTGGTAGACAGCTCTGACGTAGGCCGATCTCGAACAGTCGCAGATATACAAAAGGGCGGCTGGCGCAGTGATGGAGGGTCGGGATAGACCTGAGCTTATGACCTAATCACGGTACAAATATATTCGTGGTGCGAGAATCGCGCAGTGGTTGGCGTCGGCGTCGCAGTCACGGAGACGCAGGAGGATGATTGCAGCAAAGATTTAAAGAAAGCGAACCGCGTTTTCCGTGTTCAGCGTGGTTTTTGGAACGTCGTATGTCGAAGGCTGCGTCGCGAGGAAGAAGGAGCAGCCAAGAGGAGAACAAGAATGATTCGTAGGAGGGGTGGCCGGTTTGTGTTGGAGAATTATGAGAAAGGGCGTGTAGCTGGTAGATAAGTGAGGTGCTTTAGGTTGATCGAGCGATGTGCGCTTGATATGGAGATCGGTTGGCTGGCGGGATTAAGCAGTGTTTGCTTAAGTCGGCACTGTCGTAATTGCAAAAATACGGGAGTTTATTCGACTATTGTGAAGATTGATGAATATGTCTGGAGGAAGATCGAGAAGAATATAGAGAGTTAGTCACAACATAAGGAGGGAAAAGAGACGATAAGTGGCTGGTGGACTTGACTGAACTGAACTACTCAGTACTATGGGTCAGCAAGCTCCAAACATATGGGTTGCAGGGATATACGTATGGAGACAAAGCGTGGCAGGGCAAAACAGTAAGAAAACCAGCCATGTATGCCTAGCTCTATCCCGAGATGTCACAGCATGTTCGAAGCCTATCCTGACGAGAAAAACGTTGCCTGGACTGATGATAGCCTGTGGTGTTCTGTTCTACTACTATTGATAGGACAAGAATGATCGGCCATGCAAGGCACCAGTCTGATAGGACATCGCAGTAAGCACTTCATGAAACCAAGTGGACTGTGGTGCTAATAAAGTTGCGCTATGAAGGAATCAAGATACAAGCCAAGGTCACTGTGATGACAGCAGGGCTAGTAGGGATCATGGCATCCCCAACGGAATCTGGCTGCCAGACAATCAGCTATCACTGTATGAGGCCTGGTCAGGCCAAATCGCTGTGTTGATGTGACCGAAGTCCTTCCATCGCCCTTATCTCGACATAGAACTATGATGTTGCCGTTTTAATAGATGTCTCTGGCTTACCTGCACGATAACAAAGCTAGACTATTGCTATTTGAAGCTAGTTGGCGTCGTAGTTGGGCTGTCAAACAGTCGGTGTGATAGTCTCGGCACTTGGGATACCCACAAACAAAGATAGTAATACCGACTAATCGAAGTTGAATGAAGAGGCGTTTAGAGCGTATACATAATGCTCCAAGGGGCGAGAGAAAACGATGGGACGTGGGGTGAGGGCAGGCTTTAGCAATAGAAAAGTATCATGAGGTAGACCATCTACGAACAAAAGGCCAGCCTAGTACAGCAGGCAGACAACTAGCCAGATAGCCATCAGTGACAGCAGCCTAGAATCAGCCAGTTAGAATGCTAGAAACGGAGTCTTAGTGCTCCACCCTCACTGAAACGCCAGCGTCTTTGTTGCCGTCTGCCATGCTAGCCCAAACCCTAGTCGACTATAGTCACATTCATTGGTTGGATGCAACTTTAAGGCGGGGCCCAGGCTGTCATCTTCACAGGCGGTTAAGGACCCCTCTCTATCTCTAATACTGTAATATTGTCTTGGAGCTATATGCACACTAAACTTGGTGCTCAAAACATAAACCCAACGTCAAATTAAATCGGCAGGCCTCAGAAGACCACCACCGTGGAGTGTGACAGCGACCCAGCCTTTCTAGTACTCGTTTTATGAGCATTTTAGGTATCCTTAATCTGATTCTGTTCTACCCTCTATCCTAGCAATCATCGGAGTTTAGGACTCTGCTACCGATCATCTACCGCTATCATCATCGCTCGCTTTCTGCCGTGTTGTGGTCATCATCACTCGCTGTCTCGGTGCCTCATATTCCCGCTAGACACTCGCATTCCTTTTCATACGATTGCTTTTAAAGATCCTTTTGATAGTGAGGATGAAGCTAGTTAGAGGTCCATCGGAAGCGCATCTCACCAAGCTATCGTTTCATAGTGTCATTCTCATAGCCGGATTCCTATCTGCATCTTTTTGCATGTTTTCGAGGATGCTAAAGGTTAGCGGTCTGTTCCCAGAGTCCACTTTTGTAGCAACCTTGTCTTGCTCTCGGTGCTCTATTATGTCTCCATAACCGTCTGTCTTTGCTACTCTGACTTGTTGCTCCGACCTCGTCTGATGCTATAATTACATGCCAAAACGATACTACCAAAGTCCGACTCTATACAGAAAAGCATAACACTATAAGGACATCTCGCTCAGTTCAGCACTCAACACATTCATAGTAGTGTGGCAGCCTAGGTATCCTGTTCAGCGGCCGGTGAATGCAATAGAACTCGTGAGCGCGGGCTATTCGGTAGTGTCCTCTAGTGGCCCTTATGTCTCTTATGACGCTCTTGCTTGCAGCCTCGATGTGTCTTCATCTTGTATTTTCCAGCTTAACATGTATGTACACTCAGATTTAGCGTCTTATCAGCTACAGAATGCCACTGCATTAGCCCTTACTAGTAGCCTGCCATTGCAAATCTGAGGTCGTGTTGCTCCCTCCTCTTCACGGTGAGATGGCTTCCGGGCGTTGAAATACCAACAGCGTTGCACTTGATGTGGGAATTTCGGTACTTACGCTCGTAGGCCACTCGTAGCACTTTACTGTAAGTACTTGTTCCTGCTATACTACATGCATTGTATTGCAGGCAGAAGCCGGCACGTCTGGGCTGGGGCTGGATTATCTTCCCTGCTCATGCATATCCCACCTGCACTCCAGCTGCAAGCTCTTAGTTGTGCCGCCGACCCTCTTTTCCCCATCCCGTTCTTGTTCCCTTTCCTTCTTTTTCTCTCTATACCAAGTCTGATTCTGGAGCTTTTCCGTTTCAGCAAAAGCTAGTAGACGCCGTGTCCTTTAAACTAATAAAAGTATGGGTAGCCATCCATAATTTCGTCAGCTGCCATTTATCTCAAGTCGCCCAGCCGTGCAACTCGTGTATATTTCCTAACAGGTCCGAAATACCTGTCGCATACACACCAACTTGAACTTAAGATTGACTCACATTCACAACCCTCCAGTAATACGAGAAGATAAAGGTATGTATCAAGTCCCTGTGCAAAGTCAACCGACAGGATATGGTGGTGTTAAAGGTAGGAGAGGTGACGCTTTCGAGTGTGGCTTCGCTTGGAAACCTAAGTTTTCTTCGGTTTCTTTTCTTTTCTCCAGCAGATAATGTAACTCAACGAGGGAACTACGCTATCACGAAGCCGGAGACGTGAGTTTCCGCTATGACGTAAGTCTACCTGTCGAAATGGTACAAGTTATTAGCTTATGATTCGTAGCTTTTGGTTTTCTTTCTGTTTTTGGCGCTGCGCGTGCTTGTTCTCCATCTTTCACCTACTCCTCGC
This sequence comes from Davidsoniella eucalypti, assembly GCA_004009845.1. NCBI lineage: Eukaryota > Fungi > Ascomycota > Sordariomycetes > Microascales > Ceratocystidaceae > Davidsoniella > Davidsoniella eucalypti. The sequence goes on along the minus strand of RMBW01000063.1, from coordinate 25,799 downwards.
TTGCCTTTTGTTATTATCAGTAGGTTATCAGCGTATGGAGTGAGCGAGGGCCTGCTGTGATCACGGTTAGTGCCACTAGCTCTAGACTACGTTAAGACAAAGTTATTGTCGAATAGTCTGTTGTTCTTCACTTTTGTCTTTAGTAAAGAAGGAAGGTTTATGTTGCTAGTCCAGACACGGCAAAGCGTTAATCTTGGTTCTTCTACTCTCGTCTGACAAAGCACTCAGAAATCGAAAGTAACAGTTTATCGCTCGCTGATCATCTCTTTTGACTACAGCTGTACAAGAGTCGTGTTGATATCTAACGTCAAAGCCACTGATTTACTGTTCATATAGCAATACTAAAATATCATATCTGAATCGGTGTGTGTGTGTGTGATTCGAGCACGAGAGAAAGAACAACACGCATTAATGCCAAAACAGACTAGTGAACCTGTCGGTTCCAAATTACATCCATGGTCCTGATCCAACCGTCCTTTATCAAATACATTTTATATATTACATATGTTAACTATCTAACTCTCGATTGTACAAGATATATGGGCCTTGCATAACCCAAGAGTTACACATATCTAATATACGTTTACCAGCGTCACCTTGCTTTACATTATCTATATTCGTAACCTTGTGTCTTCTTTATGCAAGGGCACAATTTATTCCATATTTATGCTACGTCTCATCATACAAAATTCTCGCTACACCACGCCTGGGAGCCGATTGGATTCTTCCTTTACATCTTCTGGGTGTTGTCTATCGTTTATCCTACTGCTACAACAGTAGTAGCATTGCTGGCTTGCTGCACTGTACCGTGAAGCCTTCATCCACTAAAGTGTTTTCTCCTCACCGTAGTGCCAGTACCATTCAAGTCTCTATTTGGCTGTGGGCAAGTATATCCTCTATAACGTCACCGTTTCCTATCCTTGTTGTCGTCCGAACCTCTTTCACGGACCTTATTTGTTCTGCATTCCTTTCTTTCTTTCTTTCCTCCTCCATCCTCGAAACTTTGCACAGATTTGAGCCTTCTTGCCTCTGGTATCTCACCAGTAGTCCTCATTGCACATACATAATGTGGAAGGACTGCCCTTTTACTTCGCTTAGCGTATGACGTATCATGATGACCTTGGCTAGATATTATTTATAGTCTAGTCCTTATCTCTTCCGTCAAGAATACGGTGATCGTGATTCCATATCTAAAGGCACAGCAGTGGCATGTTCTCATTTTATTCTCTCTTTTTTTTCTTTTCATCATCCCGCCCTAACAACCCTTCAACTACTCATCTGTACGTCATCAACTATCCTTCCGTTTCTTGCCATCACATCGCCTCTCCAACTATCCGAAGCATCACCTAAGCAACATATATAAGTATATATCTGTATAGCTAGAAGAAGAAATCCAGACCAAATAACAATATCAAAAGATGACATGGGAAAAGAGGAAATCATGGTTATGGATGAGAGGAACAATACATGGTATCATTAAAAGGGAGGCATTGCATAGTAGCAGTCTATTCCTGTTTTCTCCTCAAACTACAAGATACAAGTTGTATCTGTATCTATAATGCGGTCAGGATAGCAGTGAATGAGATACTTGACAACCCTACTGCTTCTAGTTCCTTTACCGTTGGTAATGCTAGGGCTGTCTAAGTATCTAAAGAAGATGTGTATATCTGCCTCCAACCGACAAACATATACAGATATGCTCACCCCACCCCCTCACTCAATATGAAGCCACGGATATTCTTATTACCTTATCATACGGCCGATAAGGGCTTGCAACATGTCATAAGTATCCCGTCTTCTTGTCGATACTCATGCTGAGCTCAACAAGACACTGACTCTCCAAGTCCCCTAGTCTTCCAAACATTCTACCACGCTGTACTCGTATATATTTCATCGTCACATCGATATTGTACACTAATATCTCTGCTTACCAACATCATCATGCATTAAAAGTCGCCGTCTGTTGTTGTTGATATTGTTATTGCCTATCGGAAGAGATATTGCCGATCTATTCAATAGGCCTGTAAGTACACTCTCTCACACCCACTCTATTTATGTAAGAAAAACAAAACAAGCAAACAAGGCCACTCAAGCCCAGTATGTCATTTCCTTGTGGTCTCTTTTTTTCGTTTGTTTATCTCATTTAGTGGATTTATCGGATACCTGCATGTCTATGACTAAAAAAAGACATGCATGTTATATCTTTTCGATTCAACAATAACTCGCCACCACCATCGACACATATAAGCAATCGGCGTGTCCTGATGTGTTTCGTATACCGTAGCCTCTTGCCTATCTAAGCCAACGTATCCGAGCAGAATGTAATCTTGAAAGTAAACACAGCCAACGAGTCACCTGCGGATAGTAGCTGTCTCTTTGTGTACACTTAGCAATACTAAAGCCAGCTAGCATCTTGAGGAGGCCGGAAAAGACACCCTGTGAGGCAAGTAAAATGGTTGCTTTTTATAATGCTATGTATCGAGAGGACTGGAGTAGTTGGTTAGAAATGTCTTACCAACTTGGTCCTGGAAAATATTCACATGCTCTCTTGCATAAATCATGTTGGTTATGGGCATGTCGATCAACGTCAAAATACGCCCTAGGCATTTTTATTTCTCTCATACACACCCTTGTAGTTTTTGTTTTTGTTTTCACTGGCTCCCTCCTCGATGTATCGTCTTTTGAGCTAGAATAGATAGAGAACAGAGGAATAAAGAGATAAGAGAATATCGGTGTGAAGATTCAAGTGGCCGATCATCACATTCACAATATCTGTATGTCTCCCACGCTCTTTCACGTTCTAAGCGAAGTAGTCTTTTTCATGCTAGTCATTCATAAATCTCGGATCTAGCTATTCCCGTGCTTTTGTTTTGGTCGTTTCTTTTATATTTTTGGGAATTTATGGGAAGACAAAAGAAGGAACGTGAAGCTTTAGCCTTCTTTTCCTTTTGATTTTCATACAGTAACAAGGCACTCTAAGTTGAATAAGCGACAATTTGCCCACCCCCACCTAAGTCAAATTGAATATGTGTATAGCAACTTCATCATAGTAGTTTGTACTTATATTTCAAGTATTCTTATTTTTTGCTGCGTCTTTCTCCTTCTTCGTCAGATTCTCGGGATAATTAGTGGTAATTATGGTAGTAGTAGTGGGCTTATGTCGTTAGACATCAAGTGAATGGTATGATAAACCCAAATATGTAGTATATGAGCTACTGTGCAGTAAGCGAGAAGGATTTCCTGATACATGATTCAACGGGCGATTAGACTCTAAGTCTTGGAGTGGTTACTTAACCAAGTCTATCTTAAGTAGCAGATCTGCAAGATGTCGTCAAGTATGGAGGGGTAGTAGAGGTAGCTCGAGCTTAGACTAGAGGGGCTCATTGATAAATGATATGATATCACTCTACTTGCTGGGTTAATCCCTTTTATTTTCTGCCTTCTTAGTACAACAAGTTAAAGCCTTGTTGAGTTATATATGTAGCAAGAATGATTGTAGGCAGCCTATTATCATTATGATGATTAACTATGAACAAAATGACATGGGTCAACTACATACATATATGGAATAACTAGGCATTCTCTATTTATCTATCTAGAGTGATGACTTTCACAGACTTGGGTTTTTTTATTAGCTAAGTCATGCTCAAATCTTGACTAGGCGTGAAAAAAGGCGAATTAAGGCAAAGCACAATATTAACAGAGTATGTGTAAGAAAATTCCGGGCGTTTGGGTTAGTTTCTAAACATGTTTATTAGTCGCCATACTATGAATTTAGTTAGAGTAATAAATCAAGAAACCAGCATCATCGGGAAATCTCATGTGGAAATTTTGAAATACGTTGTTTCTATCATTAGTAAATCAGCGTCGGCATGTGAACATAATTTTCGATCCCATTAGCAAGAAACAAACGAAATTTGGTCGTCTGAGAAGCAACCGTGATGACTTTTTTATGGTGGGTGGGTGGGGGTTAAAATAAGGGTTTGGGAGAAGAAGTAGATAGCTAGAAAACGACCACCTGCTCCTCTACGCTATATGATGGGCGAGTCACGCGGCATAGCGTGAGTAATTGCTTGGTCTTAATCTCGTAGTTAGAATTGTATTTCAAAATGTCCAAGATATCTAGTACATGAATAATTTTTAATCAATATGGCTATGTAACTCCCTTTGTTAGAGAGAAAGGGATGAAGAAAGTTAAAACGCCGGATCTCAGATAAATGGTCAGCATCACATGCTGTAAATCTCTAGAGTGTTCCTTGCAGGTCTGACAAAAAGCAATAAGAACACAACTCTGTGTTGGTTGTTTACATATGTATGTATGCACATATAATACAGTTACAAAGCAAATACAATACATCCTAGAGTGAACATGGCTCGAGTGTGATTTCTGCTTATGCTGCCTAGACGGCCGGCCTGCCAAGTCTGAACAAAGCCTACTGTTCCGGTCAGTTGGGCAGTCAGCACAGCCGCGCTCAGTGTTGACATGGAGTTTGTTTATATGTATGTATTTATGTGCATCCATACACGTTATTGTTCATCTGTCATACTCAATAGGAAGACTAGGTAAATAGCCTTCCATTCTTTAGTCTACCAAGGGTGGCTTACTTTCTACGGCAAAAAAAGAAAAGCCAGAAAAAACGAAAGGGTCGCATAAGGAGGCAAATCGGCAAACTTTTGTCTGTCCGCAAAGTCGTCGCTTTGTCGTAAAGAAGGAAGGAGTGGCTTGCTCGGTGTAGTACATTAGATATTAATGTAGCTTAGAGAGCAGCCAGTTAGATTCGGCGGCCGGCCTGGTTCAAGGAAAGCATGCAGGTCTTCTGGTTGGTGTTGGTTTGGCGTGGTCACATCGCTAGTGGGAATTTCCGAAGTAGACTGAACGAGCCCGAAACAAGAGGAAGGGAAAGCGACGGGTAACAGAGGCAAAGAGTGAAAGAGTAGAAGAGTGAGCACATATAGTTGTATAAGATACATACCAGTCCAGAATACCCAACAAGCACTGGTATAAAATTATGTATTAGTCTAGTCAGTACTGGTATAGTTTTGTTTTGTTTTCGCCGATTGTTTGTATACTTGATTCCTTCTAGTCCCGCCTTCGTGCATTATGTACTAAAACTATGACGCCATGTTTCTGAGGAAGGATAGCTGTTGTCTTGTTTTATTCATCAACTTCTCTCGGATTAAGATAAATATAATTCTTGGGAGCAGGCTCTCGATCGTGCTCTTCCTAGACTCCGATGGCTTTGAGATTTAATTATAAGCTGGCAAATAAACCAAACACGAATAGCTATGTATATACCCTTTGATTTGATTTAATATACAAAATCGAACACGAACAAGGAGGGGTGTCTATATAATGTGTAGTAGCAAAAGCAAGTCAGAAGCTGCTTGCATCTGATGCAAAAGCACATCATGCTTTACTCTTTCTCTTTTTCTATTTTCTGATTCTTGTTATTTATAATTTCTTTTTTCTTCCGTATTATTTTCTTGCTTTTTTATGAGACTGAGATCTATGTCAATAATATTGGGGTAGTCTTCTTAGAAATCACTCCAATGCATAAGTGCCCAGAACCATGTTGACAATAATACTTTGTTTTCCGCTTTGTTGCTGCTACTCTGACGTCTTAGTTCTTTGGGCTTCTTATCGTTTTCTTTCGTGCTCTTATCAGCTCGCTTGTAGGTGAACTTACTTCACAACCTATATACGGCATATCTGACTACTAGCGTCAGAAATGCCATGTAGAGAAAAGTCGAGATTAAAGTTGCCCAGACAGACTTGGTCGATAAATCTAAGCCATCAATAATTGCACATATAACTATACACGTAAATACATAGCACCTCCCATATCTATCTACGGACACCCCCTCATCCCCCTCTACCGATCCTATCTTTGGTTCAAAGGGCTAGACTGCCGTAGCATTTATCATTGTCATTTTATTATTCTATTTATCTTGTGAATTACAGCTCATTGCTGCCGTGTGGTTAGTCGTCGTCACCACAGACTGGAAAAGAAAGAACATCGAGGTAAAGTATATATACATACACAAGAAGAAGTGTACGTACGTACGTAATAGAACCTTGCTATATACTATCTGGATTGTCTCTATGTAGCATCGTAGCAGCCTAGATCTGTATCATGGAATATAATCCAATATATAAACCTCCGAATTCCCCGTTTCTTTTTACTTGTCCAACCATCTTGACTACTTTGTTTACATTGAAACCCTTTTCCTCATTTCATTCTATCAATATCTTGTTCGATATTGCAACTCACTTCAACCCTTACATCGATCGATAATACTATAGCCATTACTACTCTACAGTGTGTTCAGAGCCATCGGCCTCTCGAATATAAACACCAAAACCAACCAATCTTCCTTTGCTTGGTTTTTTTTTCCTGAGGCGCTACCACTACCAAACTTCATACTTCTAGCTTGCACATATTACTTCTCAAACTCAAGCAGGAAAAAAAACAGCCCACCCAATCAACATCTCCTTCTCCTACGACGCCTTTAAGTACCTATTATCTCATCTATCTTAGTAAGTCACTCATATCCCAACTCTTCCGACTGTCAGGACAGAGACTCGGGAAGTACAAATACTAGCCGTTCCTCCCTTTTCTTCTTCCGTCTCGTTTCTTTTCTCTTCTTTATTTTTGTTTTCCAACATCGCTAACAGAAATATATCCAGCTTCGTTCTATCATCATCATTGTTACTCTACAAGACCCTATCCTTTTCACATCATAACCCTACTATTCCTATTCTAACCCTAGTGTTAAACTTGACAACACCACTTGCATTGTTTATTTTCATCACACTTCACCTCTACTACCAACGCAGTCCGTTACAATATCAATCGCTGATATTTATATAATATTACATCTTATATTTGGTATGTCTTATCCATGAGCAGCCTCTATAACTCCCTACATGATTGTGGGTTTTCCGTCTATCTCCCCCTTCCCTTGCACTGACGTCAGAGATGCTTCTTTCTCGGTGTCTTGTATCCTGTTTTGCTCCCGCCCATCTCTTTGCAGTCTTTACTCGCTCTAGAACTTTTCGATTGGTGCCCTTGCTTCCTGTAGTACACATTTGGTCTGCAAGGCATTTGGAAAGCGTGAGTTCGTTCTATTCTGTATGCATTGTTCCGATTGTCTGGAACGATACAAAAACCGAAACTCAAACAAGATCGACACAGAAAGTTCTGATTGGAGTTCCTTGGTTGTGTTCTGATGAATTCAAAAATAGAATTGGATCTGACACAAACATATCGAGAAGGTTTACGAAAAACAAGTGCCTCATAGAATATCATGAACATTATTGATTTCACTGCTTCCCCTCATTCCTGTTCTGTTTTTCTTCCTTGTTTGGGTTTTGCTACTAACATGAATTTACTTGCGCTCCATAGCCTCTCACTGAGTTAAATTCTAGGCATAAATAACGCCGTCTGCTTTGTTACCACTGGTCTTGTATCGGATCTACGGCACAACTCCTCTGATTTCTATATATTGCCTATTGGCAACTCATCATAATTCAGCCTTTCTTCTAAGATATCATGCCAATTTGTTTCTGAATATACACTACAATTTATTCACAAGTCATAGAATCGGCGTTCTTATCTACACGCACTTTCTGGTAAGCAACCTATCATCTTTCTGCTCTGATTTGTTGGTTTTGTATTTGAAGTGTATCTATTGTCGTACCCTTTCCCTCTCGCTCCATTATTTTGATTTGCCTGAATTCTCTGTGATACTACAGCAAGGTTGTAGTGCCATAATACGTCATTCCACCATCTATGGTGATTTATGCTCTTTTAGTGAGAGAGCGGGTAAACAAACACAGTCACTCTATAATACAGTCTATCGCCTTGGTATTACCTTTTGTGTTTAGCCTATGAATATAGGTAGAGAAGACGACGCCGGGCCGAACGTCCGTATCTTCTTTGACTCGTACATTAGGCGTGGCCTGATACACAGCTGTGTTCACGCTAGCCCCGGCCACTTCGGCAGTGTCAACAAAAGCCTTGGACTGTCTAAGTTAGCCCTTTGTCGCAGGCGAAAAAAACTACAGCATAGCCTGGTTATGGTGACTAGCCCGGACGTCTGATTCGCTGACACAGACTAGCTTTTGGTGCTCTGTATTTCTACTGGTCCCTGAGGCTCTCTGGAGTTGCGCCTCTTTTCTTGTTCTGCCCAGATATGAAAAGGACGAGGCGGCAAAACACAAGAGCGGTGTATATGGAAGAGGCGGCTTTCTGCTCCTTCTCCTGCTATCTCTAGCTGGCTTTGTTGGTAGTTGGCCGGCTATCTTGGTCCGACGCCGACGCTCTGCCTACGGCCTGGCAGTCTGCTTCCGTTGGCCTTCGCTTGCCGAGCTAGTGAGCTCGCATGTTTACCCCATATGAATATTTCTCACCAGCCCGTTTTGTTTTGGTTTGGCGGCACAGGACGGCTCGTTAAAAGCTCGCTCTGTTTTGCGTGCTTAAAGAGTCTGGTTGGCCTCAATCCTCGTATTGAAGGGGGACAAGAAATCCAAGGGAAACCGGCCTTGCTCTCTATTGTCGTCGCTTGGCGTCCGCAACCAAGTGGGAAAAAGAAGACGATACCGCGGCCTATCCAACCATGTTATCCCCTCCAACAACGTTTATAGCGCCGGCCATAGTCACTGTTCTTTCCCTACACAGGGAGACTTTGCTTTTTGTGTAGGAGCTAGAGAGGCTCAAGTTGCTTTGCTAGCTCGGCCAATAACGCAGGCAAAATCCCCCCCAAAATACATAAAATAGTGGCGGAGAGAGGCCCTTCCCCGTATTTCTGCCCCAGCTTTTACCATTCTGCAGTTTCCGTACTTGTTTAAGCTGCCCCACTCTATTCGAGAGCTAAGCAAACCGGAAATAGCATGTCCGCCCCAGTTTTCGCCTGGCTTTTGCTTTTATCTTCAAATGATAGCCAGGATAGTCACTGCTGTGTATCTTGCCAATGCTTTCTTTTTCTTTTTCCCTCTTTCTCGCTCAGTTATCTGCATATTTTTTCTTCCATCTTTGATATATTTTCAGCGTGTCCCAAAATTCCACGGTTGCTAACATATCTTAAGACTTCTCGAACCATTGTCTCGTCGCATTCAATTGTTCCCCATCCGACCGCATTCAGACTGTTGCATTCTAGCTTTAGCTTCAACTACCACTAAACGGCTCTATTCTGGCTCTATTCTCCCCGCTTCTTCAGAATAACTCATCTATTAAGCTAACAGAGACCACGACCCCTCACATCCGCCGCTCTAACCTAGACTGGGCTCTTACTCGACTCCGCTATCAATCTTAGCTTTTAGCGCTGCGTTGCTTTCTTTCAGGCAGACGCAGTATCAAAGAAACATCATCGTCATCGGCATCACGTCCAGTAAGTCCTACCGTCTCCTGCCCCTCCCTTCTCTGCAGCTATCCTTGCAGTATCTGCTATACCCCGGCCCCCTCGAAATAGAAGACACAAACTGCACAAAATACGCACCAAATTCACAACTTGAGATCAACGAGTTGGTCTTTGTCCGATACGACGACCGTCAACAGTCGGAAGAGACGCAACTGTGCCAAACACCTTCAACCGCTCCAAAACCTCTCTGATTTGCCTGTCAGACTAGCCGTGGTTGAGACCTTTTTGATTCCATATTTCAATTGCATATTTGGATATTTTTGCCTGTTTCGTTTGTCAGCCCCAAATTCTAACCTATAATATGTCGCATAGGGTCCCATTTCTTTGCTGTACCAACTAGACCCTCTAGAACTACCAAGACAAAAGGCCTAGACTTCTTAGACTTCTAGTTCCAGCTACCATTCTTTTTCCCATATTAGCCGCAATCCCTTCTCTAGCCCGGCCCACGATAGCCCGGTCGCTTTATTCTTCTTCTCTTTTTTTCCCAATATTTTTTTTTCCTATTTAACTACTTGTCCCCAGACAAAATCCCTCCTACCTCCCTCCTTCACTCCAATTGTGACTCTGCATTTTGCTCTTCTTACGTGCATCCATTCCTCTACTACAAAGTCGACCTCACTTTACTATTTTTATATAGTTTGAATATCCTGATATCTGATATTCTCAGCTTACTGTGCAGTATCGTTGTCTGCCAGCACCTGCCTACTATTAAGGTAACAATTGCTTCTTGCTCTATAAGCCACGACTTGCCATATACCCTTGGTCTTCCACTATTCAGAAGCCCCTATTCGCTTCCACACAACTTTGCGTCGACTATTTTCGTTCACAATTTGTGAATGGCCTCGCTAAGAGGAATACTGAAACTCGTTTTCCTACTTGGCCCGTCCGACGAGTATCAACGAGTAAGTCAATTTGCTTGATTAGTTCCCTGTCACAGTATTGCAGGGCTTCTCTTGGTTTCTCAAGTCTCAAGTCTCAAGTCTAAGTCTTGTCTTGTTTACGGCGCATTCCGTTGCCCTCGGCCCCCCTCCCCTCGCATATTGCACTGTAAGCTGCAGTCAACAGCGCGGCTCGGCTTTCCGTTCTTCTATCTGTTAACCCAAATAATCCCGCCTATCTTTACGTATCTACTTGTTGATCACCACGTATCACTCACCGACCGTCATACTAACCTGGCACATTGTTGTAGACCTTTGCCTCCACCCACGCCATCTTTTCTTCTTTTTTGCCGAGCTTGTTCTTTGACTGAACGACGCTACTATCCCACCTCGCACCCCGCAAGGCAGCATCCCTACTTTCGGAGTCCTCTAGTGCCTCTTTGACTTTGCCAGCCAACAATATTGGCACATTTATAGAAGGCCTTTTCATCTCATCCCGTCAACAATTGTTTTTTTTGTCTTTTCATTTGTCGCTTCGTATTTACATCATACAAAATGGCTCAACCATTCTCCTTCTCGCCTAACACGGCGAGCATTGATCCAAGCGACCTTATATCCAACACTTTCGGCTCTTCATACTACCACAACCAAAACGATGCTTTTTCGGGAAACGCCATTTTCGGTGATGATGAACTTCTCGACGGTCTTCAAGAACCCATCAATAGTCTTGCTACTACTTCTCCCGATTTCAACACCATGAACATGGCTTTCAGTCACCCACAGACCATGTTCCCCAACATTGACCAACAAGTCAACGGCTTTTCAAGTACACCCAACAATAACCGTATCCAACACCAGTCATATGTCCAGTCTATGAATGGTCAGAACTTCCAAGCAAACATGCGCAACATCGGCCAACCTGATGATACCAGTTCAATCATGCAAAGCGCCCGCATGGCGAAGCTCTCGTCCAGCGCCCGTGTTCCTATGCCCGGAAAGACTTCCATGTCACTCGGTGTCGGTGCCGGTGAGCCACCCGTCGGTAGCTTCGGCGGTCAGCCGATTGGGGCCCTCGGAATGGAGCACAGCAACAGCAACAACGCTGTCCCACCACCCACTACTACTGCCGCTAACAACAACAATAATAACAACAACTGGATGCAATCCACCACTGGCAGCTTTGGTCAGTCTTATGGCTCTGGTCTCTCGTCGCCACCACCAATGGGCCGCAATCAGATCTCCGAAGTGATGAAAACCGGTACTAGCATGCCGGCCAAGCTTAACGGCCCGCCCATGACAACCCAAGACCTAAAGCGCAAGCGTCGTCGGGAGTCTCACAACCTAGTCGAGCGCCGTCGTCGCGATAATATCAACGAGAGAATCCAGGACCTGAGCAAGCTAGTCCCCACTCATCGTCTAGAAGACGACAAGATCCGCAAGTTGATCCAGAACGGAACTCCGATGTCTCCTACTCTTAGTAGCATTAATGGAGTCAATGGCGCTGGCGCTAGCCGTCGCGGACCCGGTTCTATCACTACCGGACTACCAAGTGAAGATAAGGATAAGGGTCCGAACAAAGGCGATATCCTGAATGGAGCTGTTGGTTGGATGCACGATCTTTTATGGATGAACATTATCCTTATGCGTCAACGTGAGGAGCTGGAGAACACGCTACGCGAGATGGGCTCTGCCGTACCGTTCGAAATGACGGACGAGGAGAAGCGCATGCAGAGTGAGATCATGGAGACCATGAACAGGTGCGACCTGTCCACTCTCACATACACTCGTGCATCTGGAAGTGGCCTTCGTGTACCGAACTTTACAGACTACAAGGGCGATCTAGTTTCCAATGGCACCTCAAGCAACCCACTTAGTATGAGCCCAGCACCTAACGGCACTACTACCTTTGATGGCAAGCCTATTGTTCACGAAGAGGATGAGTACATGGACTTCTATGACGGCTAGTTCTATACTCCCCACTCGCTCATATCTTTCTCATGTCCTCTCTCTACATCTATCTTCTCCTTTTCAATCTTTCTTTTTTTCTTTTCTTTCTTAGCATAATTCGGCTTTTTGTTTTTCTATTTGCTCATATAGCCATTGAAGGCTTTACGGTGGATCATGTTTTTCCCTTTTTCCTTGTTTTTTTATATCATGTTCTAGTTTGTTTCTGTTATCTACTACTGGTCTATTATTGATTACGCGATATGACGAGGGACTTTTTCACCTTTTTTCTATTTTTATCTTTATTTTGTTGTTTTTAGTTCTGCTTTGTTGCCGTTCTCATTGTTCTGCCTTTTGTTTCCTTCACTAGTTTATGTTCCACTTGTTTTTCTGGTGAGCGTCTTCACGATACCACTAACATTTTTGCATCTTTTTTGCCATCTGGCGTTTCTTTTCTGGGACTTCAAAGACATTGACTGGTGCCATGGGGACGCTGATACCAGGTTGTCTTATTTGCACTTCATTTTCATTTTCATTTTTTTTTGCCAACTGTTTTGCTTCTAAATTGCTCGAATTTATCATACTTTTTTGAAGCCATAACCGGCTTGAATTTAGCAATTCAATATAGCATGTAATAATTAAATTAGTCTTGTTACTACAAATCCATCTTTTGCCTCTCCCTTTGTTTTTCTGTAAACAAGAAGTATTTGACTCTTTTCCAGTGTAACTTTGATTTAGTACATACTATGACATCATCTTACTTGATCTAGAGAAACCGTTAAATCTTTAACCGTGAAATGTTTACCCCGTTTTGTTTTGTGAGATGTTATTCCGATTGTTCCGACAGCCTAAAATAAAACAATAAATTAGTTGCTTTCGGCCGGTTACTTCAGAATTATAAATCGGTTTCGGGTGGTTCCAGTGGTGTTTGGGACCTTTTGGTATATCAAGTCAGATCAAGATTGTAAGATGAGATGGTGAGCTGTTGTTACGTAGCCCAAAAAAAGGCCATAAAAATAAATAACTTATCTCGTGGCACATAAAGATTGTGTATCGCTAAATTCTTGCACATATGATTCACGCAATGAAAATTAGCATTTCAACGGTAGATATAGAGTAAAGGATGATAACAAGCAGAGAGAAATATTCTGTTGCTAACTGCGTTGTTTGTTACCAATGTCTGACTACTAGTAGATATTCACTCATCAGGCTAATATGATACCATACTTCCTTACGACGCATCTGTTCCATCAGTGGAATCCTCTCTAGAGCATTACGCCCGTTGAAGTATTTAACAAACATTTGCCATGCCTCCACTGTCTTCTCCTCGCTAAATCTCTGCTTGATGGCATCGAGATATAGAGCCTCCTTGCCGATCGCCTTGCGTGCATCTAGGATGATGTGTGGCTCAATATCAGCTAGATGCGGTGCCTCATTCATCGATGGATGCTCTGTAGCTGCGGGTGCCGTTTTACGTGCGTGTGCCGTGTATTTTTCCGCGGCTTCGCGCTTATTCGTGGCGGCGATGCGTATGAGTCTAGCTTTCTCGGCGAGAAGGTCTGACGTCGCTAGGCTGTTGTGTGTGCTGCTTGACCGGAGCATGTTATAGTGGTGGCGGTATTGTTGGTGGTGGGCGGGCGATGAGGCGGCATGGGATGAGTGCGTTGCGATGGAGGAAGCGCGGCCGGCGGCTACGGTGGCCGCAGCACCTTTTATGGGTCGGCCAATCTGTGGTCTTCGATCGGCCGTGGGACTAACGGCGCTGGAAACATCGCCAGAAGAGACCATACGATGACTGTGGACAGATTCTAGCGTTCCGGTAGGCGAGGATGAAAGATCAGAGTCTTCGCTAGAATCAGAGCTGTCGAGTGCCGATGCAGGTGCGATGGCGTTGGCCTCGATCTTTGTCTTTTCGGTCAATATGCGCAATTCTTGTGCCTCCTGTTCATACTCGACCTCATAGATAATTTCTGGCCAGACTACGACGTAGGCAAATGTACATAGCTGTGTAACCCAGGCGCCGCGCATGAGCCATGAAAGCATCTTCATATACTCGGCACGATGGGATTTTACGGGGCAATACATCTTCCAGGGCCGCGGCGCCATAGACAAATTTTGTAACATAGCCGGCAAAGGGGGGGCTAGCGGGAATTGACGCTGCCATTCTTGGGTAGCACGTGGAAGCCGCTTGGGATTTAGGTTGGGCGATGTTATGTATGTATCTCGTGAGAAAAGGGGAGGGACAGCAATGCCTCGTCGCCAGAAAATGAAGTGGCGCGCAAACTTGCGCACTTGACTAATCGTGAGCTTGTGGGTGTCCGCCATTTGCTGGAACCTGTGTTTGGTTTGATATGTTAGGTTCTATCTTACCAGAGAGGCTTCATAGGGATCCAAGTGTGGCCAACTTACGTCGTAGTTGGAGTTGCGGCCAGCCGCACAAACTCAATCATAGAACGAGTAGTCGGATCTGGGTCCTGCTCCAGTTCAGTGATGATCTTCTTGTCACTACCTAGTAACAACAAGCCAAAGGTGCGATCTCTAAGATCTGGGTCGTCGACTGCGTCGTCATTAAGGATGTTATGTGCTGTCGTTAGCCAGATTCCTTGCTGTTCCGTGGCATGCTCAGCCGGCAAGACACTTATGAAGTTGGGAAACGGCACTTGTACGGAGGGCGAGAGTGTTCCTCCCGCAGTTTCTAGCTGGAGGGTGGCGATACGGTTGTTGCTGATGGCGGCAAAGAGCTCGCGAACGGCAGCTGCCAGTGACGATGTTGCGAGAATCTCACTCCAGAGACTTGATATAGAAGTTCCTGTGATAAGTGTGTCAATAGATGTGGCGACATATATGTGATAAACTTGTTGGGTCTTACTATTCTCTTTAGCCTTCTCTTTGAGCGCATGAATTCGCTTCGACTCTTTCCATACGAAATCACTCTCTTGTTGGCTATACTTGAGCACCTTGGTAGTCTTCTTCAAGATATTCTCATACAGGGTCTGGACGAGCTCGTTTGTCTCGTGCTTCTTTGGCGTCAAGAAGAACACAAGATTGAACATAGTCATAGAGCAGGGCTTTTCCTGTTGACTTTGATGAGTATGTTCATCTGGCTTTTTAGCAGCATCTTTCTCTTCGCTAGTCTTGTCGTTATTTTTATCTTTTCCTTCATCGTCGCTTTGATCTTCTCCGTTTAAGTTGCCTCTATCTCTAACATCTTCATAAACAGGCCGCTCGCCTTTCAAAATAGATGGTGATCGACACCTTGTTTCTGCTCCATCTTGTTCCGAGACATCTTTGCTATCGGTGTTAGCCTCGTTGTCGTCTTCTTCTTCTCTTTCGTGATCATTGTCGTCATCTTCATCGTCATCTTCGTCCTCGGTTCTATCGTCGTTGATCACAGCTGCAATTGGCTCGACAGCTTCAGGCCGCGACTTGGGTGACAATGGCTCATCCTTGCGTGTATTTGTAGCTGTAGTTGAAGCGACTGATTTGTTTCCCTTGTATTTTTTCTTGCGCCGTGTCCGCTGCCAAACGCCCGACTTAGCAACATGGGTTGGACGCGATATACAGTGAATCGGGTCAAATGATAGATGAAACAGCTTCTTGTGGAATGACTGTTTCGGCGTCAGAATGCTAGCCAGATCGCTCGTAGGTAGTCCCGCAAAGGTGTCCCATGGCATGTCCGCAGAATCTCCTCCACGCTTTAGCAACGGATCTCCGCGAGTCCATTGCATGCTTCCAGACTTCTTGTGTCCAGAGGCTCCGAGAGCTTCTTCTTCTGGTTGTGACAGACGCTCGATGATTAGATCGTCTGGCGGTGCCTTTTTCTCCAGGTCATCAAATGGCGATACTTTCGGCGGATAGTGAAAGACGAATCTCGGTCCGTCCTCGTGCGATTGGTTCGTCACCAACGCCACAGCTATCAAGGTAGCCGGGCTAGGAAGCACAGGAAACGACATAGAGAATTAGGGTAGAAGTGATTGTGTCAACGTATCAAGGGCGTGAGCTCCGCCACTATGATCTCTACAGAAATTGATTCACATGAGCGGCCGTTTGCGTGTTGCTTGAAATGGTACTTCCAGCACCCCATTGCGATAGCAAGTATCGTCGCATTATAGCTTGCTTCTATAGCTCATTATGGTACCCGTGGTACTAGTCTCCACTTTTATACATGCTATACATAGATAGTATCGCACAGCTGGCAAATACATTCTGACAGCTGGACTACTGAATGCTTAACCCTCACATAACATACTTCAAGGGTTTGTCAGATAACCAATTGAGTTATCACATAGGCTCAGCCCTAACTGTGCATATTTACATATCACCAGCTTTCTCTATTTTTGTTTTCCTCTGGCAACCAAGACAAGAGTTCTGTCCTGTTCTGGGCACAAGCCAGGCTGTTCAGAGGCGGTCGGTTTGTCTAATGTATATACATACATTACATATCTGTATTGGTAACGTCAAGGCAAGGCAAGGGGAACAAGGGGAGTGGAATGGGATAACGGAATGGGGGAAGGAACAGGCCAGGCCACTTTCACATGCATTTTTCAAGGCGTTCCCTCTATTCATTTGGCCGTCCCCCCAGCTATCCAAGCACTCAAAAGTGGAGGATTGTGCAGATTAGAGCACTAAAACACTGTGTTTACGTCGCAGCAAATAGCACTATATAGGATAGGTATCGATAATAACAGCCCCCCGAGTCAAGTAGATGGGGGTCGGTAAAGCCCAGTTCAATAATTGTTGGGACGGCGGGAATCCTTATCCTTGTGCACCATAGGAAAGATAGAAAGCGAGATCTAGAGATAGATGATGGTTGGATAAGATTTTGGAAATGGTATCGCAAAACACTCGTATAACACTATAACTCTCTCCATCTGTTCTAACTTTTGAAACAAATCAAGTCTGAGGCTTACCACTCCAATAATGATTTAGTGTTATAATGGTGGCCTGCAAAATATAGGACACAAAGGACTAGAATATAGCACTAGTAAAATATACCACAAAACACACTACTGAAGAATAGGCAATCACCGTTTATCTAGGCGAGTCGGTCGCGTGCTCTGGCATTGGGTGAATCTGTTGAGCAGTTGCCTCTTTTCAGTAACAGTGCGTGCGCATAAAAAACCTGTACAGAGGGAAAAATCCAGAATGGGCAAGAGCAGATCCCAGAAATGGGAGGATGTTTGAGGGGCCTTCAGTTTGACGGCGGCAGTTACTATCTATCAGGCAAGATAGTAAACAATATAGCCTTGGAAATTACTATTTTCCTCTTCCTTGGCCTTGACTCTCTCCTCTTCATTTTGATTTTTCAGTGCTGTCATTCTTGTTTCACTTTCAACTTTAACTTTTCAATTCATTGTCATCACGAGAATCTCTCGCTTGATTGCATCAAAGCCGCCAAAATTCCGCTCCTTGCTCCGATTCCGTGCGGTGTCTTCCTTCTTAGCCCGCCGCAGTTTTTTTCTTCTTCTTTTTCTTAACAAACAAGACAGGCTGAGAAATCCCTCCCAGATTCCCAAGACCTCCTTTTTGCTGGCTTTGTTTCTTGTCTGCTATGCTGCATTGAATCTCGACTTCTCTTAGCTAGACCTTGATCTTTATAAGCTGCCTATTTGTCGTTTTTTTTTCGTCCCACAGTCGCCTCTCTTTTAGTCAAATCAGCCACGACCAGCGCAATTGTTTACCATAACATCTAAACCATAAATCGTGCCCCAAGCCGCCGTTTGCGCCGTATACTACGATATTCATTCCACGATTTCCCACGATATACCACGCCCTCTATTTTCCCTTACGCATATAATGACAGCCCACGCCAATCCACGCCACATGGAACCCGTAAACGCTGAACGCAACGGCGCCCAGAAGACCGTTCCTTTGCTACCCCTTTCCTACGATGGACAGAATTCTGAAGCCTCCGCCATCGAGCTAGTCAAGGCCATTGAGCCCGAATGGATCTCTGCCGATGGAAAGACTCTTAAGAACGGTGTCAAGCTGGTACGCTGCACCGATGGCATCACCAACACGTTGCTCAAGATCACCAATACACGCAATGATACCCGCACCGATGACGAGGCCGACAAGGATGCCTTCTTGCTGCGCGCCTATGGCAACGGCACAGATGTGATCATCGACCGTGAACGTGAAGCTGAAAACCATGAGTTGCTCATGCGCCACGGCCTGGCTCCCGAGCTTCTAGCCCGCTTCCGCAATGGCATGCTGTACCGCTACATCAGAGGTAGTGTCACGCACCCTGAGGACCTCAGACGACCCGAGGTCATCACCGCTGTCGCCAAGCGATTGGCACAGTGGCACGCTACTGTGCCCTGCATTGCTGCTAAATCGTCGCCAACTGCTGCCGACAGCGAGAAGAGCCGCAAAATCATCCATGCTGCCAGTGGAAAACTTATTCCCAATATGTGGACAGTCATGCAGAAGTGGATTTTGGCATTGCCCACTGACACCGAAAGCCGGAAGGAAAAGCAGGCTACTCTGCAAGAAGAATTCGACTGGCTGAGGGCTCTGGTAGGCGACCGGCCAAGTCTAGGCGATAATGGAGTAAGTGGTCCTATCTTGCAGTAGTAACAGAGGCTCTCAATTTGAGAGTAATTCTCTCTTATCTAGGCGGCAGTTATCATGGTAGTAGTCGGTTACGCTCTACTAGGTTCAACTATACCCAATGAACCATCTCTGGATCGTCACCCAAGGCATAGTTCCTTCGCTAACACATTTCTTTCTCTCTAGCTTGTATTTGCCCATTGTGATCTCCTTCACGGCAACATCATTGTAGAACCCAAGGATGTCACTCAAGCCTCCGGCTCTGGTGATGAGCTGACTGTCACCTTTATTGACTACGAGTATGCCACGCCCTCGCCTGTTGCCTTCGATATTTGCAACCACTTTGCCGAATGGGGCGGCTTCGAGTGTGATTATAACTACATGCCCACCAAGGCACAGCGCCTCTCGTTTATCCGCAACTACATCTCTACATACTTTGCTAAGAAGAATGCGTCTTTGACAGCCGAGGAGCTCGAGGTTGAGAGTCAGAAGCTTGCCATTGAGGTTGATGTATTCCGTGGTATCCCCGGTTTCTACTGGGGCATCTGGTCGCAGATCCAGTCTGTCATCTCTGAGATTGACTTTGATTACGCTAACTATGCCGATGTTCGTCTTGGCGAGTATTGGGCCTGGAAGGCCGAGTTCAAGGGAACTCGCGCAGAAGGCGAAGAGCTTTGCTTGCGTGAGAAGCGCTGGGCTTCGGATGAGTAAATCTTGTTCCCTTTCAAAAAGTTGGTTCCCCCCCTAGATCATAAAACATGATGTTTTCCACCATCTCTTATGGAAAGACTGATGACAGAATGTAAATAGGATGGCACAAGCCATGCTTCTGATCATGTTATCAACACTCAGCATCAACCCTTTTCCATTCTTCCTTCTTCCATCTATGTTCGGTACATATCTATACATATACCTGCTGATTCAACGTCAGCTTGTTTTGCTATTATTTTGGTTGCTCTAGTTCTCTTTCTTTCATGGTTACTGTCTTCTCTTTATAATATCCCTTTCCGGGCCGTTTCTTCGTCTTTTTCAATCCCGCACTCTAAATCATTGAGAATCGCTTAGGAATATTCCTAATGACCCCTTCTCCTTTACATTTATATCGCCATACTTTTTCTTATTAGATGCCCATATACACGTCTGTCTCTTGCCCTTATCCATCCCTTCTCCACATCTTAGTTATTACTTACTTTGATATATACACGCCATTTTTAATGAAGTTGGACACAATTTAGTATGTTCTCTGCATACTACCAACATATGTGATTTGCTATTGCCCATTGTTATTAGACTGCGCCCTTAAGGCACTCTTCGAGATTCTTATACTATAGTACCCTATCTACATAAATACTCGCCTAGGTCCCCTTCTTTGATACATATGGACTATCGGGCTCTTCTATCTTTTTAATATTGTAGTGATAAATATAACAGTAAGACTTGGGATATCAAAGTTGTCTCAGCAAGCACCAAAAACTAATGTGCTGCATACCCCTATGATATAGTCTATGTATGCCAGCAAAAACACTTCTTATCTTCTTCAAGTGATACTTTTTTTATTATAAATGATCACTCTTTCTTTGCACATCACCACCGTCCAACTTCAACAACACTACTCTCCTATTGGTATCGCAAGGAAACATACGCTTCAATCAAAGGACGCTCTATTAGGCCGTCCTACATATGGCTTGTCTTGGCAAGCGCTTGAGCTTTCTCATTTCTTCAGTAGTCACAGTAGTTATTATAATCAGTTATATGCGTACTCAACCACCGGATGTTTCTCCGGAGCATAAAAACGGGCAAACAGCAAGTGTCGCAGTCTCCCAAAACCCGTATTTGTTATGGGTACCCCTTCCCTATATTATAGAATAGCCAGTTCATATACCTCAAAATCAAAGTATCACCTTGAATGTTGACTACGCAGTGTTCTTTTGCATTTGATTTCGGTCTTTTGGCCGTCATGTGACTCTAAAGGAGTAAATGAGGGTGTTTCTATCATCTAGGCCGTAACCTCTTTCTGTGGCCTCCCGGACACGAGAAAGTGTCCTTCATTTCCAAGGTTCTCGCTCCTATCGACTGGGTCTACGCTATAAGCTACTTACGAGGCAGATATTTCCAACTATTCCCGTTGGATACTAATGCTTGATGTAATTCTTCTCATACTCAGAAAATAGCAATGTACGGAAAATAAAGTGACTGGAGTTTAGTCCGAAACATGCAGAGTCTATGGTATATGTTAGGCAACAGCGGGATTTTGTGAGGTTGAAGTATACACTTCTATATTATTATATACATATATGTAAGGACATTGTCACATTATAAACACCGTTAAAAGGCTCATTCAACTACTTGTATTTAAGTATGTGTTTGTGTGTAACTACTTGGTGACACAAGTTCTAATAACGTCAACAAATACTAGGGTTATATACAGGGTTTAGTTGATGTAGCCTCAAATAACCCAAGGAGTAGTACAACGAAAAGATATTTTGACCAACAATCTTGCCAACAAAAAGCCCTTTGTTTTTTTTGTTTTGCATTTTGTATCTGCTCTCTTTCCACCAGAGTCAAGCCTCAATCTGCCACTTCCCGATAACAGCTTACTGCATCCCAAGTGACACAAAAGAGAAGAAGTTCACAAGTATCCGACTTCCTCTCTCACCCCCTTCCATCTTGGAAAACAGAGTTACATGTGGCGTAAATATTCACTCCTATGCTATTATGCTATACTACTTGGGAGTGTCACCACATAAGAAAA
The DNA here is from genome assembly GCA_004009845.1 of Davidsoniella eucalypti. Taxonomy (NCBI): domain Eukaryota; kingdom Fungi; phylum Ascomycota; class Sordariomycetes; order Microascales; family Ceratocystidaceae; genus Davidsoniella; species Davidsoniella eucalypti. The sequence goes on along the minus strand of RMBW01000063.1, from coordinate 4,253 downwards.
ACAGCCTGGGTCAAGCGTATAGTTGCCTTGTTAGCATACATCCATACACGAGAACATTGCGAAGGATAGGGAAGGAGGCTTTTCTCTGTGTTTGTGAAGTGGCTCGATGATTAGTGGATTTTATAATGAAGCATAATATATAGTATATGCTGTATCACGACTTGAATTCTATAATAGCCCAAGGTTGTGGACAATCACAAAATATGGCAATTGTGGCCGAAGTGAGCGTGGGATGCCAAGACGAGGATACAATGATTAGGAAGATGAAGGAGTGTGGACGTAGTGTTATCGTGATAAAAGAGGCTCCGAAACACATAGCACAAAGCCGTGATACGGAACATAACAGAGATATAGCATGATTTGAAGGCGGTCAACTATATGCATAAGATGTATACTAGTCGTCAACTGGAAAATGGATGCCATTGACACGTGTGATTACTTCTGCCGAGTGGCATACAAACCTGTAATAATGCATATTTCAACACAAACATCTCATCTACCAATAAAAATCCATCTACGCAATCTACTGGTCACCACGAACCTAAACGGCCTTGGAAAGCCTACACCGCAATGATGCGTTACAAGTTGGATGTCTGGATAGCAGACCCCTTCCGGAAGTCTTTCGCTTTTGAACGGGGAGGCCTAATGCCGAAACGGAGATTTTGCGGGCCGTGATGAGCACGTCGGCTTACATCTAAGCATGACGGTACCATGGGAGTATGTTTCTGCATGTGCTAGCTCAGCCCCTCTTCATTCGCAACTGTGTATACATAATCATTAGTTGTATGCCTCTATCACTATATTGCATTCCTTATAAATTGCTACAAAGAAGCGGCCAAATAGAAAGTGTTTGGTGTGTATAGGAGGGGATGATTTACGCTCCGTAGTAGGACCCGAAGAGAGGAATCATCAGCTGAGGCCGTCTCAATGAAGCAAAATATGCGAGCTGACATATATTACTGTGTTTCATATATCCTGATGTAGACTAAAATCGAATGTAGGCCAAGTGTAGGATTTCCATGGAAAAGACAGTAGCTAGTGCCCTTCATGGCAAATGGTAGGCTGGAGTCCAACAACAGATATGCATAACAAGAATCAACAACAAGTATTGGGAACTCGATCAAGCCCAACTTGATAGTTTCCGTTTTGGTGCGTCTCCAAGATAGATGTCTTTGGGCATCAACTCTCTAAATAGGAACTTTGAACGGCCACTTCTTCTTCCTCTCCCGATGGAGTTCTGTGTATGAATTTCTTATCTTTCACCTTCTCTCCTTTACACACCCCCTCCTTCTTAGCTTTTTGAGTCTATCTTGGCCCTATCAAAGAACGAAACGAGGCATCCTTTGGTTTTATTTTTCTCTTATTTTGTTTTCTGGTCATGCTTTACTTCCGCGCCAAGATAAAGCCATTGAACCGAGGACGAAGGAATGAAGAAGAATAAAAGAGCCACGTCTTGCTTACGCTATAATGGACGAGCAAGACTACAGAAGTGATAGGTAAGGAAGAAAAAGAAAAACAGGATAGCCATAGACAGTGCCGCCAAAGAGTTCTGGCAAATCGTACTGGCAGAGAGGGACTACGAGAAACAATAGACAAGACACAAGACGGGACACATGCAAGTCGTCGTACATGAAAGAAGGCAAGTGGTCTTGGATAAGAATCCATTGGGTGAGGGGTGAGACTGGGCTGTTAGAGTGTCTGTAGTGTAGAAGATTAAGCAAGCCCTCTGCCGCGTCGTCTTCCCACTTCCAGTCTTCATTTTCCCATCATGTTGACGTGGACATATTCATCAAATGAACAGATAATATTAGACAAACGTACGTTTATCTTAATATACGATGTCTATACAGTTGAGTCTCAAGGTTTACCTAGGAACTATCTGCTCTGGCAGTGAATACGGATGATGCAAGCACGAACATAGAGAGAATGAGTTAGGGAGACCTTTCTCGTAGAATCCAATACATTGCATTGCGGTACTGTTGATCACTCTCTGCCTTGAGAGAGGCTAGACAACGATATGCTTCCGAACAAAGACAATAGATGGGGCTATCAGGAGGGAAGCATTGTTATTGATTCTATCCCCCGGGGGGGAGAACACGCGATGTTACCAGTTAATCGTCAATTCCCCCCGAGCCTTGGAAAATGGGATTGCTTGTATCTGCAATCCCTTTGATTTATTTCTCTTTTCAATATATATATTTTCTGTCTATAATCATGTTGTAGACTTGTTTGTTTTTGATTATTATCTTTCTTGACTTCCTTGCTATTCCACCAAATACAGCAATAATAACAAAATGAAAAGAGCGGGAAACAAATCAAGGCATGCTGGCCTAGCCCATAACACACTAAATGTTCTAGTTTGGCCAGGTTTAGCTCTTTGTTGGGTACGACATTATCCCCTTGATAGAATACCTGTTATAGTAGAAGATCGGCATAGGGTTTGTTTTTCACTATCCTTCTCAACCACACAAAAGCTATTACAGGCCTTACGAAAAAGAAAAGAAAAAAAACAGGAAATAATTATTATATATATATCTTTGTACGGACTAGGCATGGATGGGGAAGACAGGGCTAGGCCTAGGATTAAGGCCTAATTTATTCTTGTTTTCTTTGTTCGGTCCTGTTACTTCAAGGAGTTGAATTTCTTATGTGATCTTCCGAGGAATAAACAAAGTAGTTGTAGTTTCGGCTACTTGAGTACAAGGTTGCGGCTGTTTATTCTGTAGTTACAATGATAGGGCACAGCTAAATATTCCCGATTTGGTCCTGGCTTTCTAGTGTTGTCTAAAGGAGGAGAATATAAAGACAAGTAGTGAGAAAAAAAACATTCAACTAAGTAAAGTCACTTTGTTAATTCATCGGTTATTGCCTTTAGGTAGTATAGTAAAAATTGCCGGGAAACTTGTGTATCTTTAGGGCGTTTCAAGTCCCTGGCAATCCAGCGGAAGTGCAAGGCAAGCCGTTCATTAATATTATTACTTATGGTTTCTTTCTTTTTGTTGTCCTCCTTGCCTTATCTTTAATAAGGCATGAAGCGATCTATATGTCCAAGGAGAAGCCGACGGAAACTAAAACTTCTCTCCAGCCTATTGGAGCGCAGTACACCATCAACACTATGGCATGGCATAGAAGAGAAAAAGCCAAAAGCTAGAGCTAGCTCGAGCGTTTTGTAAGCTTGGACTACGGAAAGGATGGAGCGCGGACTTCAAAGAGTAGAAAATGAATAGTCAATAGTAGGAAGATATTATCTTCAGATAGAGACAAGCTAATTATCTAGGCAAGCAAGCCGGTGGCCTTCTAGAGGAACGAGAGAAGGGGGCCAAGTTTACAGCATTAGGTTGATGCTATGTAGACGACATTTGTATCTCCACTGTGTACTAGACTTTTGAGGCAAAATGGCTCGCCGTTGACGATAATGAGACGATATAGAAGTATGTCTAGATGGAGAAAGCGAAGCGGAGACAAGCGTTTGTGCTACTTTCTTTGTCTGTGTCCTTGCAAAGACAAGAAGACGCTAAAGGCAGATAGCCAGCCGGTCATCTATACATTTGATGGTGAGAGCACTCGAAGAGAAGAAGTGAAAGTCTATGGTACATGCATCTCATAGTGTCACTACTACACAAGTATGTATATACATTGTACATATCACGTCTCTAGGGTCTCTAGCTGGCCAGCGTGGCACAGCCACTCCAGGGCCCAGACCTCAAGGGTGTCACTAAAGGCTCGTGGTCGTAGAGTGGCGGTCACTGGTAGTAGTAGTACAGCTACGACACTATGGCTATCATCGTGGTTCAACGCAGTGGAGTAGCTGAAGAAGGAAGAAGGCAACGATGGGACAAAAACACACAGAGAAAAGGATGGGAAATGGGGAGCAGATGGTGCTATAGAGGCACACTGGTCCATACCAAAGTCTGCGCTGCAGGCAGACAAGTAAAGAAAAAAAAGAAGGCAAAAAGGAAGAAATTGATGTGGCGGCAAGCTACGGGCACATACAGACACGAGTGCCGAGGGGATGGGTTGGGTACCCGTAGGAGCCTGTATATATGTATAGGCAAACAGCACATATATCAGCCAAGCCTGTATAGACGCCGGCCGTCGTTGTTCGTGTTATCTATGTACAAACACACAGCATATCCAAACAAGAAGAAGTAATTACAAAACAAAAGCCAGAAGAGCCCTGATGTTGATATAGAATCGACGATGAACCCGTAGATCATGTCAAAGCCAGCGCCCAGACCTACTAGAGGCCAGCG